>JASDQU010243105.1:13513-61135 GCA_032191745.1 Picea mariana
AAAAAAATATATATTGAAAAATTAGAGGAAAAGTTTACACCTCAATTAAGATAGATCTACAATAATTTACAACATGTAACCCAAATAAAAAGAATTTCAAAATAAATATCTTTAAAATAATAGTAATAATAGATTGAATGTTGATTGAACAAAATTTGTATGTAATAATTTGGTAGTAAAAAACAAATCTCAAGACAAGAACTACAATGATTTTGGAAAGTTTCTCTTAATGTTTTTGGAACATCTAAATAACATTTTAAAGAAGTCCAAGTAATCTCTTACCTTTCTTAAGGTTAGACAAACCAATATTGATCTCAGTGGACATTAGCCATCATCATCATCATAAAAGACTTGAAGCATGAAATACCACATAAAAGAAACATAAATTTGAAAAATCCTACAACCATGTTTCAACAAAACAAAATGGTGATAATGAAGAAGAGATTAACTAATATGGGTTTTACTCATATTATTCATCGTTGAGTGTATTTACAAATATAAAAAGCATTTACAAATATTATTTCTCCCAATATTGATTGAAATAAGTAGGAATTAACTAATATAGATTTCAATCAGATTATTCAACATTGAAAGTATTTATAAATATCATTTCTCTCTATATTAATTGAAATCATATTGAATAACTTAAACTTTTAAGTTTTATTATTTCTTCCCCATATTTCTTTTGTTAAATCCAAAATCTACAATAACCCTAAAAGTCCAATCAAAAAAATTGATATAAATAAATTCAACTTCAAAATCATGTTATTCGTAGTTAGTTAAGAAGCCTAAACCACAACAATACTTAACAATCCAAACTCAAGCCATGGAGTCATAGTCTACTTAACAATCCAAACTCAAGCTCGCACATTAAATCTTAGAAATATTTCCATAGGGTCATAGTCAAGAATAAGAAAAAACAATACTTATAATCGATACTAAGCAAGTGCCGTAGATTACATCTCAAAATTTGAATTTGACCTAAGGCAAGGTTATTTCCCACTTAAAGTTTCAAGCAAGTGGAAGAAACTATGAAATGTATACTCCATATTAAATATTTTTGTTAACCCTAAAATCTATAACGGCCTCGAAAATGCATGTGAGTAATTTGGTAAGGAGAAAAGGAGTTTTTAAATCATGTTGGTCATGTTTATTTTGGTTTGAAGTTTCAACCATAGCATCTCATATTATTACAATTATTAAATTAAATATTACAATTATTTTTAGAGGAACATAATCATGGCTAAGTAAAAATATTATTTATAATTAATATTATTATAATTATTAACTTAGAGAACCATAGTCATGGCTAAGCAACAACATTATTTATAGCTAAGACTAAAAATGTATATTTCCAAATTGAAGTTCAAGTAAGTGAGAAAAACTATGAAATGCATAGTGAATAAAAACCTAAAATATATATTAGTATTTAAAATCCATTTGAATAATTTGGTGGGGGAGAAAAAGAGTTATAAAATTGTGGTGTGAAGCTTGAATCATAACGATCCATATTCAAGATAGTAAGTTAAGAAAAAACAATATTTTTTAAGGATCGTGGTTAAGAAAAACCAACATTTATAATTCAGATTAAAAAATTGTAACGTACCCATCCACTTGCACGCTACATCAAGCTCGTTTTAAACTAATTTCGAATTTTGATAAGATTTTTAATTAATAAAGATGCATGAAATATTCACTTGCATAAATCAAGATTCAAGCTACAATATAAAATAAATGAATCATATGTGGTGCACAACAATAGCAATAACCAACAAGCATGCATATTATAGATACGAATTTCATAGATAAATAAATACACAACCGAAATGAAACCATGACAGAGAGAGCACTTATCTTTAATGAAATGAATCACCAATTGGCTATAGACCAAGGACGTTCCACCCAAACATAGACATTGTTGTTCCAAGTCTCAATATCAATGTCACCTTGAGCCAGGGCTATGAGTCCACAAGGACAATTCGAGAGTGTCACTCAGCTTCCCAAACTAGTCAACACTCAAGTTCTCACAGGCTTCTCAGCGGTCACAACAATCCAAAGTACATGAGCCCTCTTCTACCCAGCCTGCACAACCCAAGAGAATGAACCCCCTTCTCTGCCACGCAGTCCCTCAGGTTGTCCACCTCCTCCCAGGGCTCCAATGCATCTAGTCAAGAATCTCCATGTTGGGACTCTCAGGATCCGTAGTTGTGGAAAAAATTTATCGCATGCCAATGCATCTCAGACATGCATGAATTAATTCATGGTTGTAATACATCAACAGTCACTACTTCCAACCAAACCATGGCTCCTCTCCACAATTCATTTTTCTCTCCCCAACCAAGATCAAAAGGAATGAAGAATGAAGAGTGGGTGAAAGAGTGAATGGAGAGAGAACAGAATGAAAGGTGTGAACAATGAACAATGAATGAGTGAGTGAATGAGTGAAGAAGAAGCCCCCAAACAACCCACAAGATGGGTTTATATCTTTACTTACAACTCAAGAACCACATGGCCTTCCCCAAGAAGCCCATGTAACCACTCAACTCCATTAAACAGTTATGGGTAGATAAAATATAAAATAAATACTTAGTGATGTATTTATTAATAATGATCAAAACATTACATTTCCTAGAAACATTGACCTCTTTTAATTGTTTGGGCACTCTAACATTTCATAGATTAACAAAATACATTATTTAATAAGGGGCTCAAAAACCCTAAATATTACATCCAATATTGCTCAAGATTGAATCATAACGATCCATACTCAAAATAGTAAGTTAAACATTATTTATTTTTTAAGGATCATAATCATGGTTAAGAAAAAACAACATGTATAATTCAAACTAAAAAAGTGTTTGAGATTACCTTAAGAGTGAATTTGACCCAAAAATAAAATAAATAATAATGATTTCCTAAATAAAGTTCCAAAATAATGCCACAAAATATGATATATATACTCCCTATTTAACCCCAAATTAAAGTAGTTTGACACCCAAAAATCAATTAAAAATAGATACCAAAAAAATTAATAACATGTATCATGTGAGAGAAAAAGATGATATTGAAAATATATATCTTCAATCTAAGGCACATACAAAGAAACTAAGATATAAAATTTATACATTTTCAATATTTACACATATCATATAAACAAAAATATAAATATTGTACGTTGGAGATAGCATTGCATTATCATTAATCTAGTATCCACAATTGACCATATATCCTTAAAACAAAAGTTTTAAGTGGGGATGAAATTAATCTTATCGATATCCATGTGGGGTTTGGTTAGTGATATTGTAAGTTAGAGATAGCATTGCATTTTCATTATTCTAGTTTCCGTTTCCACAATTGATCATATGTCTTTCCTTTAAACAAGGATTGTACATGAGTGGGGAGAAACTTAATTTTATTGATATTCATCTCGGGTTGGACTAGTGAAAGTGAGATTACAGAAATTGTGTAACAATATTTAGGTATAATTGTAGATTTAAGTTGTATAGTGTTTTACAATTTAAACTTGCACACCACCCTTATTCCCACTTCGCACAACTTCACTCTCACCTTAATGAAGATGAAATGAAGAGTAAAGTGATGCAATCTCACATGGGCACAAACATTTCATAAAAAAATGGACATTACATAAAGAAAAAGTGCCACAATATGGAGAATTTAGTTTGTCTATCATTTTCATTTATTAACTCATTAATATATTTCAGTTTTAGTTACTTATATATTTTCTCTTTTATTTATTTATTCATTTATAGGTGGTTCATTTATTTGTTTTTTTCTTTGAAATGATTTTACTCTATTTATGTTAATAATCTATTTATGTTAATAATGGTTCATTAAATACCAAAACATTTTTATATTCTTTTATAGGTGGTTCATTTATTTGTATTTTTCTTTTAAATACTCTTTCTCTATTTATGTTAATAATTGTTCATTAAATATAAAAATACTTTTATATAACAACTCAAAAAACATATTTAACTACAAAATAAAATAAAATAATGTTTTTATTATCCTAAAATACCATTTATTATTATTAAATTATTATATATCTTCATTTTAAATGGAAAAAAAAAAGACATCATTTTATTAAACGGTTTTTTATTAGTTTATGTACCATTGCTCATTAACAATGATACATATTTAATATAAAGCATCTACAATTTCATAATGATTTATATTTTAATTTTAATTTTCAATACTTAAAAAATTATTAATTAATATAATTAAATTTATTTATTTATATTTAAGTTTGTAAACATTATGATTTATTTTTATTGATGATAATAATTAAATAGAATTAAAATCTTAAATATAGTAGTTAATTTAAGAGTTGAATAATTTATAGGTTTCTTATGCTTTAGCGAAAAATGCCTTCTTGTTTACTAATCAAATGAAATGAAGCAATTGTCGAGCTCATTGTTGGTTGAATATTCTTCGTTATTCTATAATTTGAATGGTTGGCTAAATATTCTTTACCATTCTACGGTCTTTGTTCTAAGACTTTTGCGACCATTGTTATGATGAGGTAGTTCTTTCGAATTCATCGCATTGGTAGGAAATTTAGGGAAGCCATCGGAATTGAAAAACAACCTAACAATCTAAACAGAGATGATGGATGGAAAATTAGTCAGAATTGGATCCCAACAATAACCACAAGGACTGATTCTAGAAATTAATTAATAAATAATATATTTTTAGGTTTCATATTTTAATAAGTCAGCTCTTCATAAAAAACTTTTCATGTATTTATACACTTGATCTATCAGTTTTCCTTCATATCTCAAAAACTCTTCGTGATGATGGACCACATTGGTTTGGTCTGAAACGTCGAAAATAAAAAACCAATGCAATGAATCCGAAAGAACTACCTCGTCATTCTACGATCTATGGAGAATTTAATACCTAAATTGAAACAAGATGTCATTAATTAAAAAAACGCAATAATGATCATCGATAGCAAAATAACTATTTGAATATTCTTTGATATTAAAATTTAAGTTAAAAAGAAACTTTTGTTTCGTCATATAAATAGTATATAATGGTTTGTTTCGATACTGGTATAGAATGGTTCAAGTCTATTTTTACGATTACTTATATGGGTGATAATATATGTTATATGAGCTTGCTTGCGATACTTTTGTTGGGTTGTAACAACAAATATCCTTGTGTTACAATTCATAAGTTTTTCAAGTGCTTGGTTTTCCATATGTCTAGAAACATTTGAGTCTCTCCTATTTAAATATGGAAGCCCGTGAGGTCCTCCTTGAGATTTGTTTTCATTTCTCCATTATTTGGATAAGTAATAAAATATATCATTGCCCCGAAACCCATATGTTCGTCTCTATATGTGTGTGTTGTGTGTGATGGTTTATCTTCTCTTATTTATCTCTATTCATTAATATTCTGTTTGTAGGTCGAGATTCCAACAGGTGGTATCAAAGCTAAGGTCGAGTGAAGGTCTGTAAGAGCTAAGGGAAGATGGTCTAGGCACGCAGAGGGAGAAGGGAGTGAGTAGAGTTGTGTGAAGAGGAGTCATGGTTGTTGGTTTCTCCCAAGTGTAGGGTACAGGGATGTGAGAGGTCGCATTTGTCTAGAGAGTATGTCCCACGTGCAGAGGAAACCTTAGTGGTTGAGCATAGACGATTTGGTGGACTGGATCAATTTGGTGAAAGAGACAGTGATCCCGTGAGTCCAAAACTGTGGTCACTAGTTTCTAAGTGGTCTTGAATTCCCACTCGCGTTGATTGAGTTCAAACATTAAGGTGTAAATGCTATATCAGTGGACACTGCAAATTATGAATGTTATTTGAGGATGGGAAGCATGCACCTCTTCCTCTTACAAATGATATGGCTCGTACAACTTGAGCTTGGTAACATTATTAAATGGATGCATTATGAGTTCAGTGGGTCGATCAAGTTTGAACTTTGAAGGCATTTTCAACCATCTTTGGAGAATTTTGTATAGACCATATATTTAGATGATTATGTAAGGACCATTTGAGCTACATTTGAGTTTGTGAGGACGTTGGCCTCTAAAATGTTGGTTTAGGAGGTACACCCACAGTTTTTCACCAACACAGAAAGGAGAAGATATCTAGTGTATATCTTGGATCTATTTATATTTGTCCTCGGATCGTTGGAATGTTGCCTTGACCCACATGTGAACCCTAGAGATGTGATGAACAAAGGAAGATGATTGAACCTATTCGGCGTAGTGATGTGTGGAAATCATAGGTAGGTGGGAGAGAGACAGGGATTTCAGATGGTGCCAATGGTTGATAGCCATACCATATTTCAAAGGGCGAGTTACTTGTTAATGAATGGATTTCCTAGTTGTATCTATACTATACAATATGTATATAATCCAAATTGTTAGAAAAACAGGATCACGGAGAAATAAAATAAAACAAATGTGGAAATAAAACACAAAATATACACAATACAAAAGAGACACAGATATATGTGGTTCAACCAGTGTGGGCTACGTCCAACAGAGAAATTTCCAGGTCCTTCCTTTATTATCATCTAGCAAATGAAGGGATACAGCCTACAACACACCCACTGTAACTTCATCTTCTTTCTCTCATATTCTTCTCACTCAAAATACAATATTCACAATGATACATAGCCGTAATACATTTCCCTCATAAAAGAGAGTTTCCTTCTAGGGAAAAAAACCCTAACATAACTTCTACCGTCATATTTTCGACCTTATAATGAATGGTCCATATTTACTATGAAATTACAATATACATTTACAAGGAAATTTTTCCTTCGAGGGATTCGCCCCCGAAACCCGGCATGGGGCCCTCTTGGCCCCAGACCCTCTAGCCAGAGGGATATCCCCCCCTGCACTCCCCTACGTGGAGGGGTGTACATTCTTCCAGGGTGTAAAGTCATCATGGGGTATAAACATGGTTGAAAAACAAAGACCTCTGAATCATGAAGATAATCAGGCTCCACAACCAATAATCTCCCACTTGGAGACTGATCTCAACATCTCCATCGTTGTTGTATTTGTTGGACTATGATCCTTTTTGGACCTGGAAAATTTCTCATCTTCACCTTCATGCTTGAATACCAACTAAAACTGAGCAGGAACTCATTTTCTCCTTGGTTACTCCCTTTGCTAACATGTTTTCACGATTCTGGCTAGTGTGTATATTTTCCAAATTCAAATGTCCATATTCCAAGACGGGTTGTATGAAATGGTACATGAGTTGTATATGATTAGTATTTGAATGAAAGGATGATTTCTTTTCAAGATGAATGACACTCTCACTGTCATAGTACAACCTACTATTCTCCTTTTTCTTTCCCAATTCCTCCATAAACCTCTATAACCAAATCATTTCTTTACTATCCTATGTAGCAGCAACATAATTTTATTCCGTTGTTAAAAGTGAAACAACCTTTTGCAGTTTCAAAATCCAACTTACTGTTGTTCCACCTGTTGGAGCCACCTTTTTCAACTGGTTTAAACATAATTCTTAAAATCAAAGGTTGGTCTTTAAGTTCTCTTTTACTTCATGACACTTACCCACTAAAAATCTCGGTAGTCCCGACATGCGAAGTAGCGAGGGCTTTTATGTTCCTAAGTCACCACCTTTAACCGTTAAACAAGATTTTTCACTTTTTATACCTCGGGATATCGCGCTTCGGGAGTTACAAGTCACATGGTTTACAATCCCCGATGCACGAAGTCACGAAATTTTTTTTTAAAGCTTACCTCAGGTTAAAAGCCGAGAGTAAATTTCCTTAAACCCTAGTCAAGTGTTGTCAGGGTTTCGCGTCTCGATGTTCGCTCTCTCAAAAATCCTTACTGTCATAACTCCGATAGGAGAAATCATGAAACATTTACTTAAGTTACCGGGGTTAGTGTCAGGGGTGAATAGTTTTTAACCATGGTTAAACTCTGTCGGGATTTCGCGACTCGGCATACGCTCCTCCCAAAAAAACTATACCTTCGAAGCCCCGAGTCGCGAAGTCGCGATATTACTTAAATATGAATTAATTAAACACTTAATCTGGTTTACGTTCTTGCTTAACTAAATCGCATCATCGCGATCTCGGGATTTCGTGACTCGGCATACACTCCTCCCACAAACTATACCTTCGAAGCCCCGAGTCGCGAAGTCGCGATATTAACTAAACATGATTAATCAAACGCTTAATCCAGATTACATTTTCGCTTAACTAGATCGCGTCATCATGATCTCGAGTTTTAGGGGCTCGAAAGGTTAGAGTGAAAAATCTCGATACGGCGAACGCCGAAAGGTTGATTAAATCTTAAGAAAACCTAATTAAAGAATCTAAGCCAACTTAATCAGTGTTTAATACAAATATTAATATGCATAGTCTACGAGGTAAATTTAAATGTCCCTTGCGCCAACTGGTATCATGAACCGTTGAAATTTATGGCATTAATTGGAAATGAGGCGAGGCGACAAGTAAGGATATGGTTTTTATTGCTAAATCTATCTCTAAAAATGATTTGGCCATTCTATTCATAAGGACGTCAAGGTTTTAAATGGTCGAAGATATAGATCTCTTTCTTTCAGTGTCACAAAGCTCATTTCTATTTTGCGTAGAGAAGATTTTCTCAGCAAGCTGATTTCTGTATGTATACATATTTTTACTGTCGGAGAGCTAAATTAGAATCCTTTGTCATGGCCCCACGAAAAGCGTCCAAGGCAAGTGCTGAGAGTTCAGGGCAAGGCTCAGATAATGTTTCTGATACTTCACCACGAAGTGTTGATTCTGTCAGAACCTGGTCATACATCTCCGAGTTTCTGCAGTTCGAATTGGTGAATTGTTTAAATGATTCCAGTGATAATGAGAAGGACGACTTGGCACCAAATACAAGATCGTCGTCCAAGCAGAGATGCATAAAGTAGCAGCCAGGCCACGTCTTCTTCCTTACTATGATATGATCCGATGGGCACTATATCATGTAGATATCCCGACCAGAACCATCATTAGCAAGTAGAAGGTCACTATTGGGACCTTTAGACTAGAACACTTACAGGCGATGTACAAATTGTCATCCATGCCGAACTTCGCATACAATGCCGAGTTTCTGGAGGATTTTAAATAGAAGGAATGCGAGCAATATGACAAAAGCTTATCTGATTTGATCAAGGATTGGGTCTCACACCCCACGAAGTTTAGGGCAGATAATAATGGAGTTTATTCTATATCTTCCCTACAACCACAGTTCAAATACATAGCAATGATGACCTGTAGATTTTATGGGAGGGAGGACACCACACATTTTTTCCTCCTGTGGGTGCCTCTGATGCATACAGTCGCGGAAGGCTGTTCCTTCGACTAGGCCAAACTGTTGTCAGATAGTCTAACCAGTCGGATTACAGAATATTGGATGCAGAGGGAGAGTGGGAAGGCCACTTCATTTTTTATGTCCGCATACATCATGGACGTCGTGTGTTTCATGACGCATTTTCCCTTAATGAGCTGGAGCTGGGCTCCATCTGATGTTGGGCCTATCCATGTCTACCATTCAAAGCTTTGGGAGGATAAGGCCGCAGATTTCATATACGAAATTTTCAATTGGGTAATGGTACCGATGCATGTCACCATCTTCGATAATCCACCGCCTAGGATCTCAGATAGCATCGCGGCCAATTTGAGCAGCGTGGCCGATTGGTACGTGGAGGCAGAATTTTCATACATCAGGGTTTTTGGCGCCTCTATTCCTCCACATGCTCTACCATTATTTATACCCGATAGGCTGGCTTATTGCGAAATCGCTAGGCAAACCATGATTGGTGGCATAAGCAAAGAGCTTAAAGGATTTTCGAAGAAGGTATGGCCACCTTTCCCCATTCATTTGAATACCTATTCTTTATTATATTTCGGGCATGCAAAGGCCGAGGCAACAGCCTTGGAAGATATTAAATTGGTCCACATTGAATTCAAGAAACACGACCCACACAGAGTTGTGAGTAATCGCATGGCTAGTTGTGGCCTTAAAATATTTGAACACGAGACTTCGCCTCATGATGATATTTTCCTAGGCGCGAGATCTTATGTCGAATTTTTGGGTCGAATACAAGCCCTGTCGCCCGAAGAGAGGGTTGATGTTTTCAAATTCCAAGAACACCGACAGAGTTGCCTTCCCCCAGTATTACAGGGTGAGAACCCAACAACCATAGAGGTGCAGCAAACGGAAGCCGAGGGCTCCAAAGATTCAGCACCCAACCAAGAAGAACACCAGGAAAAGAAATAGCAAACTGGGGGCCCGAAACAGGAAGCCGAGACTCCCAATCCTCCAAGCGAGCCAACCTTGGTTGTTAATCCGAGAAGTCATCTAAGCAGATCGACAATCCCATTGTTTATGTTACCCCCCTTCAGTCCACAAAGGGGATTCCAGACATAGGTTGGATTTTCGGCGAAGAATTAACGCCGATAGCTATGGAAGAGCTACCTCCAAATGAATTCTTCTTCAATAAGAAGAGAAAGGCTGTCGTGAAACAAGAAATTTATGAAGAGGCAGGCATGGTATCCAAGAAATTTAAAATTTTAACTGATGGGAGAGCTATGAAAAAAGAAGAATTTGCAACTCAAATAGTAGGGACATTGGGGGCTTTCAATACAGCCAACCAATATTCAGTCGGGACCCTAAAGGATCAACTGAAGTGAAAAAATCATTTGATCAAAACATTAGAGGCTAAACTAGCTACAGCAGAGGCAGTTGCCAAAGATCAGGCGAATACAGGTATAGAGCAAGCTAGAGTAGCTGATCAAAAGGAAATCCAGTGGCTCAAAGCCGATCTCAAATAGACATAGCTGATGGCTCAGACCATTCGAATACAGATAGGCCAACAAGGAGAATTGATAGGGCAGCTACAGGCCAAATTAGACTTCGCTGAAAGCCAGGTAATCGATATCGGGATATTTCAATCCCAAGCTATAGAAATCAGAAAAAGAGTGTCGGCAGCTCAGCAAGGTCTACTTGCTAAGGTGGAAAATATTCAAAACAACTGCCAAATCATTGATCGAGTACTGGAAAACCTCTCTCTTAGAGAAAAAGAAGTTGGGGTGGCTCGGGTTGCTTTCCAAGAGGCTATTATAGCCACGACGAAAAGGGAAACAGGCAATAGTTCCAAGTTTTCCATCCCAGAGCAGACCCGAGGTAACATCTTGCTGAAAGAATGGGAGCGTAACATATCAGAAGGCAGACAACAAGCTAAAGAGGTAATAAAATCTTGTGAAGAAACTTTCAGTTTTCTAGATGGGAGTTGGTTGGGTTTCGATGGTGAAAGAAGCACTGAGATACTGGGTCGGATCAATACAGCCAAGCATCTACTCAATATCAAGGAAAATGAAGAAAGAGAGTTGGCTAAAATATCACAAATAACTCAGACGGACATAGTCCAAATAGATAAATGGCTAATTAAACCAAGTGTACAATTATGTTCTATCAGCACCAAAGACCAACAGGTGGAAGGAAAGTTGCCACAATTGGTGAAGGATTATTACACTTTTGAGGCAAATAATCAAGCAGAACCTTCTAAGTTGATATCCCAGCTGGTGGAAAAGTGTGTCACTTGCATCGAGCATGCGAAGGGGTAGGTTTCCGGTACCAAATAAGGACAGAGACAAAGAATTGAAATGTTTAATCTCCTTTTGTTGTAACCAAAAACCTCTGGAACGATTGAGATTCCATCATATAGAAATTTGTATAAATATACACTTTGAAGAAAGAAAAAAGGGGTTGGACCTTTTTGGTCGATTGTAATAGAGACTATCTCTTTTTGAATTAATACAAAGCAATTCGAAGATTCCTTATTCCGTCAAGACTGTGTTATGAGTTCATTTCCTCTTTGATTTCATATTCAATTTCATTTCTCTTATATATGTCTGATGAATGTTTCATTGCAATTTAGTAAAACCTCTACTGTGGTGATCAATTTTTAGGCATCTATATTGTTTACAGTTTTTCCTCTGTATCGGATATTGGTAGGTACAAGACCTGTGAACCCTTTAGATTATCATATTTTATGCTTCGTCATATTTCTTCTTATCTTATTTTCTTCTTCTGTTTACAGGGTGAGATTCTCCCTTGATAGGAGCCTCGCGTTATAGACAACTTAATGTTTTTCTCACATTTCACACGCTATTTATTTAAAATATAACTCAGTTACGGGAAAAGGCCTTTGGTTTGCATTTTTTCTTCAATATTGGATTCAAAATCTCTCTTTTATAAGATCAAATTGATACAGCATCTAAATCTTTGAACTCTCCTTTAATTTTCCTATTCCTCTATGACTATCCCCGTTGTAAGACAACCTAATATTGAACCCGGCTTATCAGACCAAACACATATCGCTTTAAACCTTTTTGATACTATACTCAAAACAACCACCACCCAGGTAGAACTTGAACGTTCATGGGCCGCAATTGAACGGGATATAAACATCCAGGAATAGTTGGAAGCGCAACAGTGACAACCTGGAAATCAGCCTTAGCTTCCTTTCTCTAAGGTTGATGCTTTCCCCCTCCTTACTCTTCACTCACTTTCAGATGCCTAGAAACTGTACTTTCTAAGCCTAAAGTACAGACTCTGGAACAACACCACCTATAGTAAAAACATACCTTGTGGTGCTCCTCCTGTTATCTTTATCACCTTCCATATCTGAATCAACATATCCTTATAGAAAAGTGTCTAAACCTCCAAAAAATAATGCATCAGTAGCAGTACCTCTCAAATACATGAGAAACCACTTTACTACCTCCCAATGCTCATTACCTGGATTTTTCATATACCTGCTCACAACTCCCATTGCATGTGTAATATATGGTCTTGCAAAAACTAGTGCATACATCAAGCTATCGATTGTTGATGAATAAGGGACCCTAGACATGTATTCTATCTCCTCATGTCTTGGGACACATTTCCTTAGTTAATTTGAAATGTCTGGCCAAAGGTGTACTAACTAGTTTTTCATTCTGCATTCTAAACCTCCCCAACACCTTCTCTATGTACTCACCTTGAGACAATGTCAATTTGCGATTTTTCCCGTCTCTTTTTATTCTCATACCAAGGATTTTCTTTGCAACACCCAAATCCTTCATCGCAAATGAATTAGATAATTTCTTATTGAGCACATTTATATCCTGCATATTAGGCCCTGCAACAAGCATGTCATCTACATACAATAGCAAGATAATATAACTTCCATTTTCTAGCTTTTTAAAATAAACATAGTGATCAGAATGACATCTATTATAACCTTGTTCTGTCATAAACCTGCCAAACTTCAAATACCACTGACTTGGATCTTTCTTTAGGCCATACAATCTCTTCATCAACCTTCATACCAAATCTTCCTTCCCTTTGACCTCATACCCATGTGGATCTTGCATATAAATCCCTTCCTCCAAATCCCCATGGAGAAAAGTTGTTTTTACATCTAAATATTCAAGACGTAAATCTTCTACTACCACAAGACTTAAAATATTCCTAATTGAAGTCATTTTAACAAGCGGAGAAAATATTTCATCCAAATATATACCTTTCTTTTGTTCAAACCCCTTTACAACAAGTCTATCCTTGTACCACTTGTTTCCTCTATATTCTTCCTTCAACTGGTAGACCCATTTATTCTGTAATGTTCTTTTTCCTGCAGACAACTGAACCAAATCCCAAGTCTAGTTATTTACCAAGGAATTCATTTCCTCTTTCATTCCTTGCTCCAACTTCTTTTTAGTGTCTACCTACATTGTCTCTTCATAACATTATGGTTCACCAGAATCATTCAACAATAAATAATACAATGAAGGAGAGTATCGTTCAAGGGGTCTACATAACCTGGTAGATCTTTTAACAACACTTACAAGAGTTCGAGGTACCTTTTTCTCTTTTTGTTGAACATTTTGATTTTCTGGTACCTTTTGAATTTCTTTTTCAGTGATCTCATCAAGCATTGTGTATTTGGTTTTTATTTTTCTTGTTTCTTTCCCTGCAACTGATCTTTGTACATGACATTCTCATTGAATATGACATCTCTACTCCTAATGATTTTGTGATTTTCATAAACCTAAAAGAGATAACCAAAATCATTAACATTGTATCCAATAAAGGTACACTTCTTGGATTTTGCCTCAATATTTGTTCTATTTTCTTTATCAATATGGACAAATTCTTCACAACCAAAAGTCTTCAAAATATAATAGTTTACCTTTTTACCTATCCATGCCTCCTCTGGAATTCTACCATCCAAAGAGCTTGAAATTCCTATGTTTATTAATTAAACAACAATATCTACAACATATGCCCATAACTGTAAGTGAAAGCCAGCATGCAATCTCATACTCCTTACACACTCCATGATTGTCATGTTCATCCTTTCTAACACACCATTTTCTTGTGGTGTTCCTGGACCCTTCTTATCTCTACGAATCCCATGGTATGAAAAGTAATCATCAAAATCATTTCTGCAATATTCACCTCCATTGTCCGATCTAAGAGACTTCAACATTTTTCCTGTCTCATTCTCAACCAAATCTTTCCATTTCTTAAAAGTATCGAAAACATCAATTTTTTGTCGAATGTAATAAACCCAAGTTTTTCTAGTTGCATCATCAATAAAAGTAACATAATAACGAGAGCACCAAGAGATGATACATAATCTGGTCCCCATACATATGTATTCACAAGCTCTAACCTTTCACTCTTTTTTTTTTTTTTCTGAATCTGAGAAATCTGACTCTCTTCTATTTTCCATAAACACAATGCTCACAAAAATCCAAATCAATTTGTTTAAGATCTGGCAACAAATTTATTTTGTGAAGTATCTACATCCCCTTCTCACTCATGTGTCCAAGCCTATGATGCCACATTGTTGTATCCAGTCCT
Organism: Picea mariana; assembly: GCA_032191745.1. NCBI lineage: Eukaryota > Viridiplantae > Streptophyta > Pinopsida > Pinales > Pinaceae > Picea > Picea mariana. The sequence goes on from JASDQU010243105.1 coordinate 28,413, forward strand.
GTAGAAGCTAAATATATATAAGAGTGGGTATTACCAGTACATAAATACAATGTACCTACCTTCTCTCCTTTTTCTATCACCAGTGATCCTTTGGTGATCTTCCACACCTTATCCTTAAATATGGATATACAACCTTCACTTGCCAACTTCCCTATTGAAATTAGATTGTTCCTTCGATTTGGAACATGTCTTACCTCTTTCAACAACCATTGGTTTCCATTCCTTTGCTTTATTTTTACCTTTCCCATCCAACAATTATGCATGGTGCATCATCACCCAAATGAACCTGTCCAAAATCACCTTGAACATAATCTAAAAAATGTTTCCTACAGGGTGTGGCATGAAATGAAGCCCCTGAATCTACTATCCAAGACTCAGAAATATTATCTACAGAAAGAATAAAAGAATCTTATAACACATCACCTGTTATATTTGCTTCCCAATTTTTCTCCTGTTGTCCATCTCTTTGTTTCTTTGGGGCTCTGCATTCTTTCTTCATATATCCTTTCTTCCCACATTGCTAGTACTCTATCTTTCCTAGTCTATATTTGGATCTTCCCTTCCTAGAGCTCCCTAGTTCCCTAAACCCTTTCCTCCGTCCTTTTGTATTCCCATGTTCTTCATGTTTAACGCATTACCTGATGTCTCACCTGTGCTTTTCCATCACATTTCCTTGCTAAGGATAACACCAACAACATCATCAAATTATAGAGTGTTTGAATCAGAGAAAGAGTTACTTACAGCCATGATCAAGCCATTCCATCTTTCTGGCAATGAGCACAAGATTAGAAGATCCCTAACCTCATCATTAAATTCCACTTTTACATAACTTAGTTGATTAGTAACCGTATTAAATTTGTTTAAATGATCTGCAATAGACCCACCTTCTGACATCTTCATATTAAATAATCTCTTCATTAGAAATACCTTATTGGACGTCGAGGGTTTTTCATATAGTTTAGCCAATGCGTCCATCATCTCCTTCATTGTCTTTTCTTTTGAAATATTGAAAGCCACTGACGCTGCCAAGCTCAGTTGTATCGTTCCTAGTGCCTTTCTGTCAAGAACCTCCTATTCTTCATCCTTCATCGTCGTCGACTACTTTGTTATTCAACCCAATAGTAGGAATAGATCCTTCTGATATAAATAATCTTCCATCTGCATCTTCCATAACTGATATTTGTGGCCGTTCAATTTCTCGACCCTAAACTTTCCATTTTCCACCATTGCTCCCACTCGAACCAAGAACCCTCTTTTCCTGCGAGTTACCTTTCGCTCTGATACTAGCTGTTAGAAAAGAAGGATTACGGAGCAATAAAATAAAACAAATGCGGAAATAAAAAACAGAATATACATAACACAATAGAGACACGAATATACATCGTTCACCCAGTGTGGGATACGTCCACCTGATAAATTGCCATGTCATTCTCTTATTATTATCTAGCAAATGAAGGGATACAACCTACAACACACCCACTATAAATTCCTCTTCTTTCTCTCACAGTCTCCTCACTTAGAATACAATATTTGCAATGATACATAGCCACGATACATTTCCCTCATAAAAGAGGGTTTCCTTCTAGGGAAAAAAACCATAGCATAACTTCTACCATTAGATCTGTGACCTTCTAATGAACGGTCCATATTTACTATGAAATTACAATATACATTTACAAGGAAATTTTTCCTTCAAGGGCTTGCTTGCCCCTAGACCCCCCAGCCGAGGGATAGCCCCCCCCGAACCCCGCAGAAGGGGAAATCCCCCTTGCACTCCCCCGCGTGGAGGGGTGTACATTCTTCCAAGGTGTAAAGACTTCATGGGGTATAAACATGGCTGGAAAAAAAATAACTCTGAATCGGGAAGATAATGATGCTCCACAACCAACACAAATGTTTGCTTCTGACGAAATACATGTTTCACGGAATGCCTCAATGAGATGATCATGAACCGTTATGATGGGTTGTTAGAGGAGGCACAGTTAGATCTGGCGGTGATGGTAGAAAGTCAAGCATGGAAGCAGAGTGTTGATGGGCTCATTCAAATTCGAAGCAATGGCGGCTAGTAGGGATAATTTTATGGAAATTTATATTAAAATATAGAAACATGGGCTAATCTTACTAGTCCTTAATATGCAGAATGTAAAATGTTTGGCAATAGTTTTGTAAAAATATTCAAATTTATAAGTATTTTATATAGTTTCTATAAAATTTTGGCGATTTTAAAGGTAAAATAATTTAGTTCTATGGAATTTGGGCGAATTTGTTTTTGGAAAAAACCATGGAAAATTAGCCCATTGGTGAAATTTAGCCCCTAAAATCATCTATGGTGGCTAGCAGTTAGTCCATAGAAAGGTGGGAGGTTTTCAAATGCATAGTTTGAGGTTGACCTATGATCTAGGAGGATATTCACGCAAGGAATCATTACTTTTCACACCATGGAGAAGATCATTAAAATACTAATTGATGGTAGGTGGAAAAGAACAATTAATACTCATGAATGATTTATTTAAAATGTAAAAATCATTAATACTTTAAGTGAGTGAGAAACTCATGTATTATTCATGCAAATTGGAAAAATAATTAATGCTTGAAGTGACTTTGAGAATCTCACATATTATTCATTTAATTTTAAAAATGGGAAATTAGTTTTGTGAGAGAATCCAACTCACAAATTAGTTTCCTAATTTTGAGGGAAAATTAGTTTCCAAGTCTCCAGGAGGAAGTTAAGGGTTTCATGAGTTGGTATGGACTCTTCCTCACTTTAACACAAGTGGTTTCCTGGTATGAAGGAGGAAGTTAAGGGTCTCATGAGTTGGTTGAGGTGCTTTCTCATTTGTTCTTGATTTGCTATTAGATTCTAAATTTATGGATCTTGTCTCCTTGAGTTATGGAGTTAAGGAAAACTATATAAATTCCTTATGAAAACTCTACGTTTCATCTTTGGATGAATTATTTATGGATCATCTCTTCGTGGACAGAGAGATCAAATGTAGTCCTTCTGGTGTCTGAAGAAATGTCACATATGTGAGAGACTTAAGGTCGCTTCGGGTTTCAGCCTTGTAAGGAGCATGTTCCACATTTTTTGAGAATATTTCGTCCCTTTCAAAGGAAGGATAATACAATGATTCATATTCCAAGCGGATCCAGAGACGTAGCCAGGATGTCCTAGTGAACTCTGTTAACAACTCGGTGATATCTTGTCTCGTGTTTTCTTATGCATTTTTATTTATTTATGCAATTATGATTATTAAATGCATTCAGTAATGGATTATGAGACTAACATCATATTCACCAAGTTAATATTCAAGCCTTCATGAGTACATCTTTCCACCATTGATGCAATCAAGTTCAATAAACCCGAGCTTGTAAATTTGACCTTAATTAAGTGGCCTATAACCAAATCAAGTTTGGTATCATTGTCACCCCCAGTTCCATATCAGGTTAGCACTTTTTATATGTAAATATAAGACTTGGTTAGGTATGCATACCCCATTTTGAAATGTCACCAGTAAAGTATACATGACCTTGGTAATATGGGGAGCATGCAGTATTCTCGGATACCCTGACTTTGAGGGGAACTTGGTTGGTTTTTGGTCATGGACAAGGGGGGGAAGTTAGGTCAAGAGTAATTCTTTTAGTCAAATGGTTTTGGTATCTCATGGTTTTAGAGACCGTGGATTGCATGTAATGAAGCCTTTAAAGGGATTATGATACTCCATTGAAGTTAGCTTGGAAGTGAGAGGTGAAGGCTCGCTTGGCTGGCTTGTTCGGATTTGGTCAAGGGAACAAATTTTTATATCTCTGTTAGTTATGGTCATGGATTTAAGGGATGCAGATTGTGGGATACTACTGTCAACAAATAATCAATAGCAGATATATGTACCATGAGAATTTTTTCAGGATCGCAAAGGGATATTTGTTTGTAAACTCAGGGAATCAATGTATTGCCTAAGGTAACCAAGAAAAGTACAAGATGTGTGATTCCTTCATGGTGAGACAAAGGTTCGTAAGAAGTGAGTATAGTCATTGTCTTTATGCCATATTCATTAACTTGGTGTTATTTTGATGATATGATTGTTGCAAGCAAAGCATGGTTGATATCAATAGGGTAAAAGATCAATTGGCTAGGATTTTTGAGATAAAGGATCTAGGATAAATAAATAAAAATCTCGAGGAAAATGGTAAGATGTGGTTGTCACAAGTCAGTATGAATAATGTGGAACCGATAAATATCCATTTAGCTTTCCATTGTAATATTTCTTCAAGTTTATGTCCCAGGTTAGAAAGGAAGAAAGGATTACGTGTCTTGTGTACCTCATGCAAATGTAGTAGGAAGGTTGATGTTTGTAATGGAATGGTAAAAAAAATCACATGCAGTTGGTGTTGTCAGTGGACACATGGAAAAACCAGGTAAAGAGCATGGAAATGGGTGCTTTGGTATCTTAGAAGCACGAGTATCGACTATAGTGGATGCATTGATTTATTCTATGGTTATGATGATTCAGAATATTTTTACAAGATTAGATATATCTCTGGTTCAAGCTACTGATGGAGGTGGAGTGGTCCATACTAGAGAAAACTGTCCAGACATGTTCACGCAACCAGTTTCAGTAGAGGAGTTACGGTGGTGTTTGTCTTGTCTTGGCTTGTAGGAAAGGTGATGATTGATTCGTTGGGAAAGGTATCAGGAAAATTGTTATCAAGGTGGAGATTGTTGGGTTGTGACAACACATACCCTTGCGTTACAATTCAGAGGTTCTTCAAGTGCTTGGCTTTCAGTATGCCTGGAAATGCTTTAGATATCCCATGTTTAAATATGAAACCTTGTGAGGTGCTCCTTGAGATTTGGATTTATTTCTCCATTATTTCCTAAGAAATAAAAGAAACAAAGTTACCAACTTAACGAGGACTCTCCAAAGTTATCATTTTTTAAAGGTTGCATTTATTACCCTCATTTCAAAAAATGGTGCTATTGGTAGCACCCCTTTTTCGCAGGGTGGTTAAAATTGTGACTTGCTTGAAATCATTGCCTTGACAACCAATACTATTGCATAAAATTGGCTCTCAAATCGAAAAGTGATGTTATCGGTAGCACCCTTATTATTTTTTGAGTTAAAATTGTGACTTAATTGAAATAGTAGGCCCGATCATTGGTACTGTCACGAAAAAAGAACTTTAAATTATCTTGTAAATCGAAAAGTGGTATTTCATTTATTATTCAATTTTGTTTTATTTTTTAAATTTATATTTAAAAAAATTGAAAAATGAAACTCCACATACATGTTCCTTTTTTTCTTTAAAGAAAAAAAAATGCATTTTTCTATTTAATATTTTTTAAAGGAAAAAAAACACATTTTTCTTTAAAAATGGATTTTTAAAGGGAAAAAAAAACCTTTTAAAATGAAAATTTGCCTTAATTAATGAAAATACACAATTTTAAAATGCAAAACACAAATTTTTAAGACAAATACACTCTTTTTATTAAAAAAAAACACAATTGTTTTTTGAAAAATGTTCAAAAATCAAAGAAAAAACAAAAAAAAACAAACATTAAAAATAAAAGTTTAAATTATTTAGAAACAAAATTTCAAAATCAAAAATTAATAAAAGAAAAACATTAATATAAAATATCAAACATGGAAAATTAAAAAATTAAAAATCAAACTTTAAACAAAGAGAATTAAAAAAAAAAATGCATCGAATTAAAAAAAATAATAGTGGGAAGGGGAAGGGCGATGTTGGGAATCTCCCCTCCTCCCTTCCCTTTGTTTTATATTGATAAAACAAAGGGAAGGGGAGAGGGGATGATGACCAACATCGCCCTCCCCTCTTTCCATCTCATGCCATGAGGTATAAAATTGTTGATAAGATTAAAGCCTCATTGCCTAATAAGCCTTAATTGCATTCACTATGAAGCCTCACTTTTCCCAATAAAGTTCAAGCCTCGTCATTTACCAAGAATACATGGCCCAACCTCATTTTGTATGCTTGAGTGCAAGTGTAAATTTCACTTTTCCAGATCTCTATACACACTAGCATTAGGAGCATGTTGAGCTCCTTTCCCATGATTAAAAGCACCACTTGCTTCCCTATCCAATCGGTTTCCCACCTCATGGCATGAGGTGGAAAGGGGGTAGGGTGATGTTTTGAATCACACCCTCTCCCCTTCCCTCTGTTTTAGTAATATAAAACAAAATTAAGGGGGGAGGGGGAAATGTTTGGTATTTCCCTCTTCCCTTTCCACCTCATGCCATGAGGTGGAAAGGGAAGAAGGAAATGCCCAACATTTCCCCCTCCCCCCTTACCTTTGTTTTATATTACTAAAACAGAGGGACCTCATGGCATGAGGTAGAAAAGGGGGAGGACGATGTTGGGCATCACTCCCTCCCCCCTTACCTTTGTTTTAGGAAATGGGGGAGGGTGATGTTGGGCATTTCCCTCGCCCCCTTACCTTTGTTTTACAATGTAAAACAAAGGTAAGGGGGGAGGGGGCGATTCCCAACCTCTCCCTCCCCCCTTTCCACCTCATGTCATGAGGTTTAAATCAAAAGTAACGGGGGAGGTGGTGATTCCTAGCATCTCCCTCCCCCCTCCCACTCTTAATTTTATTTTTTTTAATTTGATGCGGTTTTTTTTTGTTTAAGCTTGATTTTTATTTTTATTTTTTTCTCATTTTAAAAGTTTGAATTTTTATATCAATGTTTGTATTTTATTAATTTTGGCTTTCAATTTTTTTAAAAATAATTTAAACTTGTATTTTCAATGTTGTATTTTGTTTTGTAAATTTTGTTTTTTGTTTGATTTTTATACCTTTTTCAAAAAAAAATTGTGGTTTTTGTTTTTTTTCCACAGAAAAAAACTTAATTTTATTCATCCAAAGAGATAAAATTACATTCTGTAGGTTCTTTTAAGCACAATTCATCTATGCGAATAGATGGTTCATGGTTGTAGCCAATAGATAATCATCAAGTGATGTCGCTCAGTCCCAGATCAGACATTTGAGAAAATACAACAACAATAGACTTAACATAAAAGATGAAAATCATATGGAAAGAAGACCCATAGGGATCCATTCAGCATCAATAAATCTGAACCAATATTCAGAAATATGGTCGAACATTAGACAAAGAGAGTACAAAAAATAGTAAAACATAAGCATTTTCAATTTGGAAGTGTTCATGTCGTAGGCAGCTACTGTTATCATTGAACCATGTCATGTATGAAGGGCCTATGATATTACTTATATGCATGTTCACCCATAGATTCAGTAATGTGCCATTCCCCAAAAGGAATTTGAGTCCCTCCTTTTGATAGAGAATCTGCTAGATGGTTTCATTCCCTGAAAACATGTTTGAGTGTGAAAGAATCAAATGATTCTTGAAACCTGAAAATCTCCTCCAAAATAGGCAGAAAAAATCTATTATGAAATATCTATGCTTTCTGACACCAATTGATAACATTCATTGAATCTCCAAATAGTTGGATGGATATGACCCCCTTTTCTCCAACAAATTGAAGCAGAATTTTTAAGGCCATAAGTTCGACGAAGTTGTTTGTACCCAGGCCCCAGACCCATTTTAATTTTGAAGAAGTGTTATGTTGAGAGGTATACAACAAAACCCCCACCACACTGTTGGTTTTCATTCTGAGAGGTTCCATCAAAATAGGCCCAAGGACTGGATCGATCTATGACTTCATGTTGAATAATGTGAATGGAAGGGGTGTCTTTTTCCCAAAGGAAATGGGAGAGTATCGAGAGTCCATGAGTAGATATAATTTATGGAAGGGAGGGGAAGTCCTAGAAAATGGCTTTGTTGCAGGCCAGCCAGATACCCCAACATGCACTGAGATGTAAAGATTTAATACTTTTGTGGGCAAGAAACTGTAACCAAGTTTGTCAAGCCAAATCCATTGTGGGCCGGTCCCAAGCAACCACTTGATTTAGAAGAGTTGATAATTGAAGCAAGTCTTTCCTTATGAAGGAGCAGGACATGAGAAGGTGAATTCTTGTTTCATTGTCCACTTTACAAAGGGGACACCAACCAAGGTCGTCTATACTATGTTTCCTCATATTTTCCCAAATAGGAATTTTATTGTAAATGACACACCACATAAATATCTTAGACTTCTGAGGACATTTCAGCTTCGACAGGCCATGCCACCGCCAACTTGGCTCCCTTTGCATGAGCTCAATGTTTAATGACACATAACCCAATTTTGGGGTATATACTCCATGAGGATCCTTCAGCCACACCAATTCATCTTCTCTCTCGGTAATCCTGATATGGCTAGTTCAGAGCATAGTTATATAATTTTTACATAATTGTGAAATATTATCGACCAATCCCAATGTTACTGAATGCATCCATCCTTGCTTCCAAACAAAGGTGGAGTCTGGGTCTACCACCTGTGATAATAAATGAATATCCTGCATGTGGATCCTTTCAATTGAATCATTAGGCAGAATATGAGCAATTTCACATCCTGGCCAGGAATCAACCCCTATTTGGACATGATTACCTTTTCCCACTCTCCAAGCTAAAACATCACCAACCACTGGGAAGGAGGAGATAACATCCTTTCAAATAATGGAGAAATTTGGATGGGATTTTATTGGTTTCTGGATCTATTCTTCTAATGAAACTGGGCGAATATATTTGTGCTCCACCACTAAGTTCCAATGTATGGTAGAAGAAATAAGTCTCCATCCAACTTTTTCTTCCAATACTTTTGAAAACATGAAAATATTTTTCAGGCCCCAACCATCCAGGGTTTTTGGGCGGGCAAGTGTTACACATCAAAATTTCTCACTTCGATAGTCTCGTAAGTGTCGCACTTTCATTACCGCAAGTGTCATAAGTGTCACAAATATCACACTTGTATTGTTGCAAGTGTCGTAAGTGTCGCATTCACTTTTCCTAAGTATTGGATCTTGAATGACACAATCAAAACACTTGCTAAAACCCCTAAAACATGTTAGAAGAAGAATCCCCATCATCTGATAGTCGGAACAAGTTTTTCACCGAAGGAATTACTCATCTTTTTAACATTTTGGAAGATCATCACTCCCCTGCTCATATATAGGGAGACCTAGTAGTCCTTGTCCATATTATAGGGGCACTACAACGCTCTATTGTCCACTCTAAGGGAGCGTTGTGTTGGTTGAGGGAATCTTGGAGGAAATCCCACTTTCCTCTTAAGACAACTATGGATGGGTTGGGTTAGTTTGGCTCAAATATGACTCCATGGCTTCTTCTAAGGAATAAATCATAACTAATGGAGCCATATCCTCAACCAATTCCAAAAATACTCAAGGTGGTTGAGCCCCTCAAATATTATAAATAGAGGCATTTCCATGGTGAAAAGGAGGAGAAATCAACAAAGAATTTTTATTTTGATTGTGGATCTTTTGAGCAAGGGTTGGATGAGAAGGACTTGGAGAGGTTTCTGCAACACCATCGGAAGATTGTAAGTTTTCCCTTATTAGTACTCATTAATATACTTGGCCTATTTCCTTCAAGTGTGTGTTTACATGTGTTTTTCTATGGTTGTCTTAATCTTCATAGATAAAATGATTGTGTATACTCCATTAGAGTAGGAGATAGTTGTTTTTTTTTTTTGTCCATTGCAGGTACTAATTTTGTCGGGATTCATATCAATCTCATGGATTGGAGCGGCTTGGACAAACATCCTAAATGAGGTACATCATACTTCCCCTCCTTCTCTCTTTTTCGATGGAAAAAATGAATTTATAGGAATGGTAGTGTCCAAATGTATTTTTTTGTCTTGGTATAGGGGTCTGTAATCCAAGGGAAATTTCACCTATCCACAGGGGAAAATTTTTGTAAAATAAATTGGCGACCATACTGGGGATGAAATTTCATTTGTTCTTCCCTTGGTTCGTCTGAGACTTTTTCCTATCCTTAGATCCTACTTTCTTATTTAGTCTGAAGATTTCATCTTCCTTGTCTTTGCTAGTTGTATTATAGAGCCCTTTACTAAAATTTCCTAAGTTATTGATCTTTTTGAGTCTTTTTCAAACTTACTTCAAAACTATCCCTCCCCTCGAGTTCAAAACAAGGCACTAATTCTTAATTAGGTCTCCCCCAGAGCCTTCTAGGGAGGGCTATAACGCTCTGGTGTATTAGTTACCAGAGCGTTGATTTCCTTTTTCTAAGGAAAGTATGTTGCTTGTTGGGTCTAGTATTTAGATATTCCTCTTTAGCTCAGAGTTTATTATGTTTGACCTTGTCTCTTGTTTGATTATAAACTTGCTTTCCTTCATTCTTTTTAGTCTTTATTGAGTTTTTGTTTTCTTTCTTGATTGGAAAATCAACCCCTTCTCTCTCAGTTTTGGTTTCCCTTTTTGCAACCCTTTTCAATTATCTGATTGATTAGAGGAAATCATAGGAAATATTGTTTATCACATGTCTATTGATTTCTTTGTCTTTGATCTCTTACTCAATTCTTGAACATTATAAAGTACGACTTTTTGATTTCTTAGTGTTTTTGGATCTTTGATTGAGCAGTTTGATATTTGTTTTTATTTCGATCTCTTTTTTATTGTTGTGAGTATATTTGTTTGTATGCTCTTTTGCTTCATACTTTTTTCAATCCTCATAGTGAAATATTTCATTATTAGTGAAATAACGAAGCATTAGATGAACATCAATGTTTTCATCTAAAATCGAACAAAGAAGGATTTATATGCATTAGTTTTGGATATTGAAACATTTTTCTTTTTGATAATTTGGAAAATGTGTGAATTCTTGTTTGGGAACTAATAGCATAAAGTTTTTGCATTTCTTTTGAGTGTCTGTTAGTGATGAAATGAAAAATAAACTATTCTACTTCATGTAGCTAGAAGTTCATTGAAAATAAATTTCCTTCTCATTATTTTTTTGTAGTCGAGTATCAAAACATGATCAATATCACTATCATTCACCCTTGAGTAACAAACAACAACGAAAAAATAAGCGCTAATTAAAATTGAACTAGAAAATTTATCTTTAGATATTTACACTAGCAATACAATAGGAATAGATATTTAGAATAGTCTATGAGGATAACTCTCCAAATCATTCAAGATAAACACATAATCTTGTGATAGGGAGAGAAACTCCAACTTTAGTATAAGCATAGTTGGGATCACCCTCTCTCACATGGATTAAACACAAGGTCGCGTGCGGGAGAGAAATGAAGATTATCTCTTTGAGGCTTAACTAATCGTAAAGGAACGATCGTATATTGGGGGTTATTCCTGAGAATGATTTGTTTTCATTTGTTCTCATATATTTGTGAATCCCAAATTCATTCGAGGTCCTCAAGATTTTATCGGTCCACTTGTCCTCATTTCTCTTGAAGAATTACATACTTGATATCCTGCCTATAAGTTTGGACCTGACTATCGATTGTACCAGCCTAGAGGTTGACTATAAGTTGGTAACCTTAGTGTAAATAATCTTGAGGGTATTTACACAAGTTGATGGATAAGGGAAGTCTTTGTTGTACCTAGATCATACATTGGTCAAACTCACTCGGGCTCCTTGGAGGGTAACCCACGGGTAAAATTGTGAGGGAACTTGCACCAAGGCGTAAGTATGTTCAGCAGACCACCAATGTAACTGATCCACCCGCTCAATCCTAGCCCCTTCTCACTTTCTCCTTGCGATGTTGGATTTCATCACCAACTAGTAAGTTCATTGAAAGAAGTTATTGTTTTGCTTGTTGGTTTTCTATAATTTTAGCGAATGTTGTTTGTTCACCCTAGTTGTCCTTTAGATTGGTATTGTGAATGAAAAAGGCCTTCTTCGATCACGTCAGATGCAAGGGTTTCCTCCAGATGTCTACGAACCCATAACTCCTAACTCACCTGATGACACTTACCGTGAAGAGGTTGAAAACTATTCAAATACTAGGAATGTTGCTAGTCTTTTGATTGAAAATATTTAGGGAGATATAGTAGTAGTTCAGGAAGTTCCTACCCCTCCTGCAAACCAGACTTTGACCAACCCTCTTGATCCACTCGTTCTCCGAGTAGACTCCTCAGGAAACATTATAGTTGAATATTATCCTAGGCTATCGTCAAGGCCATACAAAGAATGTGACATGGAATCAGAACAACCAAATCTAAATGAAGAATATACAACCCCTGTTAGCTCTACCGAAATGGTAGATCCACATCAAAATCATCTTCTTCCTATATGGAAAAATCCATTGGGTCGTGATCTTTATGAAAAAATTAATTTGAAACGACCACTCTTTAACCCTCCACATACATCTATCACCATTGGTGCGGATGCAAGACCATCAAGTCAGTACTCTAACCATCCTTTCAGAAAAACATTCAATACTGCTACCACTTTAGGAAAAATAATGAGTGAAACAAGTTTTGTATTACCTAGTCATTTGCAAAGTACCGTTATGGTTACACCTACAATCCCTCTTCAAGAAACAACTTCATACACGCCAAAAAATCCCATTGGGACACCTTCACATCATAGAATTAAAAACCATGTCATACCATAAAACTCGACTACAGGACAAGTCCCTAATGGGGGGAAATACTCCATTAGCGGAAAAATCCCTCACGGGGGGCCACCCTGGTTCAGTGGAAAAATATTAACTAGGGGACAACCCTCGTTTAGTGGACAAATATCGATTACGAGGAAACCCCCATTCAACGAAAAACCCTCAGTTGTTACCCAACCTATTCTAGGGGGGGAATTTCAAACTTATTTTGTCGGAAACCCACAACAATCCAGGAGCCCACCCCAGGGAGGACCTCTTAATCAACCATATCAGGTTGGATCTTCAAATCCCAACCCACAGGGAGGATCTCTAAATCCCAATCCTCCTGGACGATATTTTGGACAACCCTTCCCAGGTGTCCCAAATCCCACTTGGGGTCCCGAAGGGTAAACATATTTTCCTCCGTAGGGTCAAATCGGTTACCCTCCTTAGAATCAATTTAGTTAACCTCCTCAGGGTCAACCTAGTTACCCTCCTCAAGGACAACCTGGTTACCCTCCTCAGGTCCAAATTGGTAATCCTCCCCAAGGTCAAACCGGTTATCCCCCTTTGGGTTACATTGATTATCCTTTGCAAGGCAAAATGGGTTTTCCCTCAACTTTTACACAAATTCCTCAACAAATGAATCCTACTTTTGCTAGCCAAAATCCACAATAGCCACATATGGGAGGACCTTTTGGATACAAATTTCCACCACAACTAGTTTATGGTCCTACTAGTGTCCCTATGCCTCACTAGTATCATCCACAAAGTAATCGACAATTACCTTTCTTAGCTACTTTAGACCTACCAGATCTGTCGAGATTAACAAACAATCCCATATTACACTCCCCTTTTTAGCCAGTAATTCCATCCAAATTACCATCTGATATTCCAAAATTTGATGGTAAACCTGGAGAAGACCCAAATAACCTCATCATGAATTTTCATCTGTGGTGTTCATCAAACTCATTGATGGATGACTTTATTTGTTTGTGTCTTTTCCAGTGTACTCTTACAAGTTCAGCGGAAAAATGGTACATTGAGTTACAACGTGGATCTTTTCAAGATTTCAATTCCCTTTCCATGGTTTTCCTCGCCCATTTCCAATTGTCGATCAGATATGGAATCAACATGGAAATTTTGACCTCCCTTTCTCAGACTAACTCTGTACATATTTCAGATCATATACATGAGTGGAGATGACGATGATGATCAATCAAAGACACCATTATTGAACAGTTGTTGGCTGAATGGTTCAAAAAATCCATGTTACCTCCTATTGCTCACAATGTAGCAATGGGTTTATAGAAGAGGAATCCATTGCTCATGCCCAGTATTTGGATCTGGTTTATTCCCAATGCGGTACTTTGTATGAACTGATCCTAAATGCTCCCCACACATCAATTGATCCATCAAAACCATCCTCAACTGTTCATTTGGATGGTGTTATCGGTTCTGTCAAAACCCAGCGTGTCTCACAGTTGACGGGGACAACCAATCATTTAGTAATTTCCTCGACTATAGTGCAGACTCCTATCTCCTAAAATTTCACCCCTACTAAAGTTTCTGAAGTAAATGTAGTTCAATCTACTTCACCATCATAATTTGGGAGGGAAAAGAAAACTAAGAATAAATCCAAGAAAAATAATAATCAAACTGAAAATAAAAAAACACAAGCACAACCATATTCTATTGAAAAGAAACCATAGCACAAACCAAAATTTCCCTATCTCATCTATGTTGAAGATCATTACACATGAGACTGTCCCAATCATGAAGAAGTATATAAATTATTTAAAGGAAATTCTCAACCCGTTGTTTTGATAGATCCTTTTCCACAACATAATTTCTTGGTTGCACAAAATCCTACACCTCCGCAAGGATGAAAGATTATGAGGATGCTTCCTCAAGTGCACATATTTATATGTCTAATTATGTAGATTTGACCACTAGAAGTACGTCATATGACAGACCCCTATGCAAACCCAGTAAAGAAAGTGTATCTAATGGAACTGTGATTGATCCACCTTCCACTTAAGTTTCCCCTCCATCTAGACCTATCCAGATTGAGAAACCTAATTTTGACTCTATCTTACATCCACCCAAGAGTACTATCATAAATTCGACCTTTAATCCTAATTCTCATGCTTCCCAGAACTACAACATTGTTGAAGATTTGTCCCAAGCACCTTGTGCAATGTCATCTCTCGAAGTTCTACAACACTACCCTAGCCAACATAGGACTCTCTTGGCATCCATCAGAGCTATAAATCATGAGTCATCCAATAATATCATGTTTAACCTAGACAATTATAAATCGAGACTCTCTCACCAACTTTCATTTAAAATTGATGTTGTTGTTCATAATCAACATATTCATCGCACTATATTGGATGAGGGATCATCAACATGTGTCATGTCCTTAGCCTGAAGGAAAGGCCCTAAATCACCTGTTCTTAATAATATCCAACCATGTTAAAATCATTTGATGGATGAGGTTTCAGACCTCATGGATTGTTACAATCATTAGAGGTTCAAGTGGGGGGGGAGGGGGGGAATTGTCGATGTGGAAGTAGTCAACGCTCCTCTAGATTATAAATTATTTCTTGGAAGAAGTTGGTTTTATTCTATGACTGTTGTGGCTTCCTTATTTTTTTTATGTGTTCAGTTTCCTTATCAAGGAAAAACAGTGACCATTGATCAGTTAGATTATTGCACCCCTGATGCTCGCACTCAAACAACCAACAATATTCCATTTTGGGGGGATTCAAATATTACTTATGAAAGTGTTGGGGTAGGAATACTGAAATATTCTTCACTCATGGTAACTTTCCCCACACATGTTCCTCCAACTACTCAACATATCGCAATGGTCAATATGATTTTGACTATGGTACATCAATCCCTTGAATAATCTAATCCATGGATCGTACCTAGTCCCTTAGAATTTGATACACTAGGTGGCACGATGCCACTTAGTCCTTTCGAGGCCAAATACAATTCCATTCAATCCACCTCTCCTTCACCTGATGACCAACATTTATTGGCATCTAATTCTTATTCGCTACCATCCTAGTTAGATTCTCTATCCTCCACTTTTGATTACATCCTATGGATTTTTTCATCTGATGAATCTATTATGGAAATGCTTAATATTGAAGAGGCACCATGGGATGAAAACCACCTTCATCCTTTCATCCCATTTTGGATGAAATTGAGAAATATGTTTCATCTATTTTTCCAACCGATATTTTCAACGATCCCTAATCTCTAATACTCACTCAGGATACAATCTCTGAGGGAAATTTGGGAAGCATATCAAAAACCATCAATGTTGACATATCCACAAAAGAAGGTGTTGTGGAAAACATACAACTAGGTGCAAACTGTTCAATTAAAACTTACACAACCTTGTTTAAATAATTTTATGACATTTTCTCCTGGAGATATGAATAAATGCCAAGGATTAACCCTTCGATCATTGTGCATGAAATAAAAACTTACCTTGGAGTTAAACCTATAAGATAGAAACTTCTCCCTATTCATCCCAAGAAAATTATGGCAATCAAGGAAGAAGTAGAAAAGTTACTAAAATCGGGTTTTATTTATCCTGTACCTCTGACTGATTGGGTTTCCAACATCGTTCTAGTCGCCAAGAAACAAGGGACAATTCACATTTTTGTCAAATATATAGATCTCAATAAGGCTTGTCCAAAATACAATTATCGTACACCCTTCATCGACCAAATTATCAATAATTGCACCCGAATTGTAATTTTCTCTTTCATGGACGGCTTCTCTGGCTATAACCAGATCGATATTTTACCCGCCAATCAACACAAAACAGCCTTCATATCCCCATGGGGGACTTTTGCATATCAGAAATTACCTTTTGGCCTTAAAAATGTTGGAGCCACTTTTCAGCAGTCTATCGTACGATTTTCACGATATCAAGCATATTGTTGAGCCTTGTCTCGATGATCTACCAGCTCATTCAGCTCGTCGACAATATCATGTTGGTCATTTAGGCGCAATATTTCTTATATGTAGGCATAACAACATACGTTTGAACCCCCATAAATGAATTTTTTTTGTTGAATCAGGGAGACTCCTCATCTTCATAGTATCCAAAGATGGGATTAGGGAAGATCCCTTAAAAGTCAAAGTTATCCTCGCTTTACTTCCTCCCAACAATCTTACCCAACTTCAAAGTTTTCAAGGGAAGGTAAACTTTCTACGTTGTTTTATCTGCAATTATGCCGAAATTACCAAATGATTCATGAGATTACTGCAAAAGGATGCCCCTTTTATCTAGGATGCAATTGCTCAACACTCATTTGATGATGTCAAACATGCTTTAATGAATGCATTGTTGTTACACACCCCCAACTATGTGAGAGATTACATCCTTTATTTGGTTGCCTCTACTTCCACCACCTCCATGGTGTTAGTACAAGAGGATGATTATGGCGCAAAACATGTGATCTAATATTTAAGTAAGAGCCTTTCAGGCCTTGAACTCCGTTATTCACATGTTGAAAAGTTGGCTTTGGCAATCGTCATTGTTGTCCAAATATTCAGACACTACATATTGATTCACATTACCACGGTCTTTTTCGACTTGAACCCCATGTACCACATCTTGACTCGTCAAGTACTTGGGGGAAAATATTCAAAATGGATCGTCATTATGCAAGAATTCAATCCTGAGTTTGCCAAATCTAAAGCAAAGAAATCGTTGATTTTATCCGAATTAATTTTTTATCTTCCCCATATTCATGAAGACACTGAGCCCAATGATTCCCTTCCAGATGATTCATTGTTTCTCATTAGTACATCTAACTTTTGGTATGGAAAAATTATTTTATATCTCCAGACCCAACACATTCAGCCAGGTATTTCACATGACAAACGATGTCGCATTAGACACCATTCAAAGTACTACCTTATCGTTTGCAACGCTTTTTATCACTGAGGTATTGGTATTTTTCTACGACGTTGCTTAACCCATGAAGAGGTTGAGTGAGTTGTAAATGTTTGTCACCTTAGAGCTTGTGGAGGTCATCTTTCTGGGATGGATACAACCCAAAAAATCTTATGTGTCGGTTACTTTTGGCCTTTCATATTCAAAGACTACATTGAGGCTGTTAAAAAATTCCCACCCTGTCAAATATTTTAGAAAAAGAACGTACCCACCCATCTCCACTCCATCCAATTGTCGCCATCGACCCCTTCTCCAAATGGGGTATTGATTTCATGAAATGTAATCCTACCTCAATCAGGGGGCATGGTTATATCATCATTGTAGTCGATTATTTCACTAAATGGGCTAAGGTTATGCCTACATTTCTTAATGATGGCCTAACTACAACACTTTTCATGTTCAATCATATCATCACTAGCTTTCGAGTCCCACAAGCTATTGTAACTGATCATGGATCCCATTTCCAAAAGCAGATGATGGGTGAATTGCGCACCAAGTTGGTTTTTCATCATGAAAACTCATCACCTTACTATCCTCGGGCCAATGGACAAGTTGAATCAATCAACAAATTCCTGAAGAACATGCTTCAACACATGGTCAGGGTGAACAAAACCTCATGGCATTTGCAACTCTTCTTAGCAGTCTGGGCCTATTGGACTTCAGTTAAAAATTCCATTGGATTCACACCCTTCTAATTGGTATATGTGTTGGAAGTGATGTTGTTGTTTGAATGTGAGATTCCATCCCTGAAACTAATCGTAGAGCTCTTACCCCATACTTATGTCGAATAAGAATGATTTTTATATCTAACAAAATTGGATGAAACCCGCCGAGATGTTTCTCTCATTAATGAGACATATAAAAAATGCATCAAGACTCAATATGATAAGCCTATTCAACCTCACGCTTTCATAGAAGGAGATCTAGTCCTGGTCTATGACCAAGATCATGACAAACTTGGTGCAGGTAATTTAGAACCAATTTGGCATGGGCCATACATCATGAAGTGTGTGCTACAGAGAGGCGACTATGAGTTAGTGGATTACGATGGATTATCTCTCAGTGAACCCCAAAATGGGCTTTAACTAAAAAAGTACTATGAATAGAATATCTCACATGTGTGCCTTGTACATTATTATACCATATGTTTTGGTTTGGTGTGTCTTTACTTTTGCATGCACGAGTTTTGCCCCATCTTTAGCTACTTATAATTTGCTTTGTGCTTGAATGTGCAGATGTCAGCATCCTTTCCTATCTATTTATGATTTGTATATGGCGCTAGTCGACATACCTAGAACCTAGCTTTTGTCACTTGGATCATCTACCACTCTGGAGATTTAGTGAGTTTAGGAGGAATTTTCCTTGGATATGCAACCAATAACATTGCAGAATATCATGTCGTAATTGGACTTTTAATTGAATCTTCTTCTTTAGGTATATCTCAATTGATTATGCCTTGATTCTCAACTCGTGGTTTGTCAACTTAACCATGTTTACACAATTCATAATCCATTTTTTCTACGTCTCTATGTAAGAGTTCACGGTCTCGAGAGATATTTTGATTTCATAGAATATAGACATATATCGAGAGAAATTAATACAGTTACAAATTTGTTAGCAAATTGTATGTTGGATTGGCACATTACACATAGATAAGCATTCAGAAGATAAAGCATATAAATAAAAACATCACATCATTTAAAAACATAAGTAGCCATGGAAAAACTCATATATATATATGTGTGTCTGTGTGTGTGTGTGTGTAAAGTATCAAAAGTGTGTCAAAACACATCATCCAAAAAAGTACATAGAAGGGAAAAAATGTGGGCCATTATGCCCATAACATCGTCATAAGAGACTACTATGATAGGAGACTCTAATCATCCTCCTGCACTACATTGTGCTCGATATAACACATAATTTATTTGGCCACATGTCGCGGAAGGTGATTGAGGCATTTTGACACTCGGATGTGTGCCTTTTAAGGTGAAAAGGTACATCGTGTATCCTCATAGAGGGAACACCCATGGTCAATCCACGAAGGTTCCTCTCTACCTTATAGAGTCCTCCTACTCTAGCATCGGCCTCTGCTTCTACCTGAACATCACCATGGAATATGAATGATGACATCCTCACCGAAAATGACATACCTCTGTTTGCATGATGAAAACAAATGATTTTAGATCCCTCATTGTACGACAAAAAAAATACATATATTTAAAAACAAAAAAACACTATTGCAAGGTCATGAAATTTTTTGTTTTACCTGACACATCCCACTATGCCCCTTCAGGGAGCACTAAGTCCACATTGCCCCTAAAATCAACCTTGGCATAAGGGTAGTCTTCTATCACCATGATCTACCTTCTCCACTATGCGAAGAATTCAGCAGTAAAATGAAATGTTGAGGGCTCATTCCCCAACCGAGGCGAGAGGCTCATCCATCTCTCCATTCGGGGCTCGGATGTAGGGAATGCTATCAATGCAACCTATGGTTTCATTTTTGGTACTCACTCCAAAAAGAAAGACACTAGGAAAGATCCATTTATGAATTGCTTATGCCTAACCGTTATGCATTTAGATATTTTATCTTTGACATTTCTGAGAAACCCTGCACACTAATTAAAGATCATGGGTTCAAGACACTGAACATCATACGTTATTTGTGATTTGGAAGAAAGATTGTAATTGGTGCTTCCTGCCAGTTTAGTGATGGAAAAAAGGATAGATCGAAGAGGAATATCCCTCATGTATTTAATAAAAATTCTTCCCCTACTAAGCTAGATCTTGGCATACAATACTGAGAAAAATATGCATTTGTTGGCAATGGCATGTACCAGTGTCGAGATAAAATGATGGGTTCTCCCCTCCTTGAGAGCCCCTTCAAGAATTACACATCCTCGATATCAATCTCAAGAATATGAGATCCCACTCGAAATGATTGCTCATCACTATCCCACAGTCCAATCAAATGCTCAAGTAAAAGGACTTCCTTCCTCATGTTTTGTAGCTTGAAATATTTTAAAAATCCGCAATTCTGAAGAGCTTCCCTCGCTTGAGGGTCTTGAAAAGAGGACATATCATCAAAATCATGCTCTCTTTATTTCCATTCTATCATTTTGGCCAATGAAAACCTGCAAACCAACAAGAAAACACATTAGACAAATTTTCAAAAAAACAAAATACCTTTTCATAGTTGAAAAAACTAAACGAAAATTAATTTTTTCTCCGAGATCACCCTTGAAGACTAAATCAGAGTGCAAGTGCTCCCTCAAAGGGTACACCAGGGCGCTGAAATTTGAACTCATGCCCTCCCTCGATGACCTAAGGGAGCATTGATCTAATTCGACGCTATGGGGATTCCTAAAGGGACAAAACTCATTAAATAAGTAATGAAATTGAAAAAGAAAGCATGCAAAATGATGGGAGGGATCAGACTACTAACCTGGTCTTGACGAAACTGAAAATGATTGTTTGTAGCTCCCACAATCGATGACAGAAGAATCACTCCAAAAGGGGGGAAACTCAATAGAAAAGGGAAAATTACAAAGTGAAAGGTGAAAATGAATTGGTTTTTACCCTAATTTGATTTTTTTACCATTTATAAATTAAAGTCATTTAACCCATTTTCACATTAGTAATGTTTATTTTTTTATCTTTTCCAATTATCATTGATTTTAAAAGGAATTGCTGACATGTTTTCCCTGAATAATTTATTTACACATGTATATATTGAGCATAATCTTTTGATTACCTTATAACTCTATCAAGCAAACTTCGTCATACTTTGATCTCGTTAAAATATGAAGAGTCATCTATTGGGCAGTAATTTAACCCTTTTTTGGTCCCAGTAGACTAACTATGAAAAAGGAACACTCTAGTCAATATCAACTAGAAGAGTTATTAGTATTATTATTTTATAATTTTTTCGTACCTCGGAGACTAAAATTACAAAAATGGTGTTGGAAACTTGGTCAATATTGAGAAGGGGGGTGAATCAATATTGGTTAATTATTTAAAATTTTAATAATTTTAACTTATTAACAACAATTTATCAACTACAATAAACTTGAATATAAAATCAATGCATTAATACAAGTTACAATAATGATTGAGAGACACCAATATCCTTGCTCAGGGATTCAGCCCTAGGAAGCACCAACTCCCTTGTTTTAGGGAACCAACCCTAGGAAGCACCAACTCAATTGTTTAGGGCACCAACCCTAGGAAGCATCAACTTCCTATCTTCAAACTTTAATCAGTAAAGGACATTAGTCCTTCCTTGCTCCACCCTTCCACCCTCACTTCATAAGTATCTTTGACTTTCTTCCTTGGACTCTGTACTTGTTTATGATCTTCTGATGTAGACCACAGAGACACTTTCCTTTTCCCTTGTTTGTCTTCTTATATACTTTCCAAAATATATAAGATTGAACCATTGTCTCTTTTCATAATGAAACATTGCACCCCTTCATTTAATTAACACAAATGGTGATTTCATTAATTGAGTTTTGTACACAAAATTAGACATTGATTTTGTACGAAGAGTTTGGATTTATGGAAAGGAATTTTACAATTCTAAGACATGGGTTTTGTGTAGAACATGCCCAATTACCTGACGCATGAAAAAATACCCCAGAACATGTGTGAGGTGGTCAGTACATATGGTTCTTTGAAACAAACTTTCCCAAATATTCCTTTCGTCATCAGATGCAAGATCAACTTCAATACATTTTACCTTTTCATGAATGTCTGAATCGACCTCCACATATCTTCTTTGTTGGTGACTATTTAAACTCAAATTGTAAACATTTTACTTGATGGTGGATATTAAAGTAATTTCCCTCTCAGTTACTAGTCACTAAATATTCGACTTGGTCTTCACCCTTTTTCATATTTTCTTCCTCATTCAATCGACAAACATCTTTTTGGTTGACTCAACTAGGAGAAATTTCGACTTGAGTATTTTGATTCTGGTCCACCCAACTTGCTTCAGCCTCAACCTGACTTGTATTTCCCAATTTAAGTTTGCTTCAACTTCGACCTTTAGGTTACTTCTTTCTTGGACTATCTCGACTTAGAAGAAAACTGACTTGTGTAATTTGACTTTGGTCGTGCTAACTTGCTTCGGTTTCGAATTTGGCTTTGATCTTCGAATTATTTGATTTCAACTTCTTCTACTTATCCAACTTCAACCTTCGACTTATTCTACTTATCTGACTTTGACTTTCAACTTCTTCAACCTCTTTGATTTTGACCTTCAATTTTGACCCTTAATTTCTTTGACTTCGACTTTTGACTTCTTCAACTTCAACTTCTTGTTAATATTTTGGTACCAGACTTCTTGATATCTACTACATTTTATTGAAACACTCGAATTTGATCTTTTCTCATTTCATTTAGATAGTTGTCTTGATCCATTTAATTGTTTTGACTTGACTTAGGGTTTGACCGATCGAGACAATTGTTTTCGACTCGACTTAAGGCTTGACTAGTCGAGACTTTTATACCAGACTTATTGACATCTACTTGATTCTTTTTGTATCAATTCCAATACCAAATCCATGCCCAAAATTGACCATATTGGTCCTCTTTTTCATCAATTCCAACTCAATAATACTAGGTCCAACAAAAGGACAACCTTGGAATTTTGTTTAAGTTATTTTCAAACTCCCCAAACATGAAAAACAACCGAGTTTTCCTTCTCTGGACTCGCAAAACTACACATTGAAGGGCCCATCTGGGAACAAACCCTTACTTATTATAGTTCATTAAATAAAGGAAGAGTAACTTACGAAAGGTGAGTTATATTGAGCATGTGTTACCCTCCTCGAGCTTGTTAAAAAAAAAAAGAGGCACTCATCTATCTGGATTGGGGGGGAATTGAAGGAAGTGGGTCGAGTTTATTGAGATCTTTTAAGGAATCTTTTATGGTCTCCCTTGGACACGAAACATTTTTCCATGTCACCATACACTTGGATAACCCTTTTCCTCCACACTGAACCAATCCTATGAATATTTGTACTCATTTGGCTCGTCCAAAGAATGCCCCAGCACTTGTCGCATTATGTTTTGGTCCACGTAGAATCTATGTTGCCAAGTCTTATGTCATGTCTCAATATTCAAGGGAAGTCCTCACATTAAATTCATCCATATACAATATTACTAGTTCCCATACCTGTGTCAGTCCATTTTTTATCTACTATATCTTATCACTTTCCTGTGACAAGTTTCATGTCGATTGACGGGGGATACATCAATGCCCTCCTTCGACGAGTATTTTCCTGTTGATTTCAACAAATTATTTGGGAAATTGACTTAGGAATGCATCAATACCTTGGAACCTGCATGCCTTAATGCTAGGCCTCCTCGCATTCAAAAGTGGGTATACATCAATGACCCCTAACCGATTGATTCCATGAATGTTCAACTTCAACTTCTTATTCACATTCATTGGATTTTAATTGAAGTACCTTAATATTCATCAACACCAATGGTGATTTTTCTCGCACTTGTTAACGATATACCTCAATTACTGGTAATCAAGTGGTTTTTACCATGTTCGACATAAAATAATCTATTCACATGGACAGAATCGTATTGTTATAGGATCGAGAAGAAGACCCTAGGTTGATTATTCATCTGCATATACACTTTACCTAGGTTGTGATGGAGATTATTCGACTGATATATATGTAATAACATAGATCCACTTTGTATTGGTTTGTGGATATGTTATTATCACATCATAACTCCATTGTGTATTCTTTTATGGCTATGACTAAGTCAGGTCATAAAGAGATGGATCCAAAATGTATCGTTGGTGGTCATATCCTTAGTCAATATCATCATGGATCCACAGTTTATTTATTGGCAATCATGCTTTGAGTCACTTGTATTTTGAGCATAGGTATCCCTGCCTCGGGGATGAAACACATATTAACATTATTTGATACTTTTTTGCAGCTTCTACCAGTTTCTCCAACTCCATACCCTTGCTTCGAAGAATACACAAAGTGTTTTGACCATCAACATTCCTCTTCTGACTTCACACTTTGGGGGGAAATCTTCTACACATCAAAATTCCTCACTTCGATAGTGTCTTAAGTGTCACACTTTCATTGGTGCAAGTGTTGTAAGTTTCACACTTTCATTGTTGCAAGTGTCATAAGTGTCGCAAGTATCGCACTTTTATTGTCTCAAGTGTCGTAAGTGTTGCATTAACTTTTCCTAAGTGTTTCATCTTGAATGACACCATAAAAACACTTGATACAACCCCTAAAACATTTTAGAAGAAGAAGCCCCATCATATGACAATCGAAACAATTTTTTTTCCTAAGGAAGTACTCATCTTTTTAACATTTTGGAAGATCGGCATTCCCCTACTCATATATAGGGAGTGATAGTGCTCTTTTTCCATATTAAGGGGGATCTATAAGGCTATGTTTTCCACTTTAAGGGAGCACAGTGTTGGTTGAGGGAATCTTGGAGGAAATTCCACTTTCCTCTAAAGACAACTATGGATGGGCTGGGTTAGTTTGGCTCGAATCTGACTCCATGGCTGCATATAAGGAAGAAATCACAACTAATGGAGGAATATCCTCAACCAATTCCAAAAATAATGAATGTGGTTGAGCCTCTCAAAGCTTATAAATAGAGGCATTTCCATGGTGAAAAGGAGGAGAAATCAACAAAGCATTATTATTTTGATTGTGGATATTTTGAGCAAGGGTTGGATGAGGAGGACTTGGAGAGGTTGTTGCAACACCATCTGAATATTGTGAGTTTTCCCTTCTAATTTCTCATTAATATACTTAGCTTATCTCCTTCAAGTGTGTGTTTACATGTTCTTTTTTATGGTTGTCTTAATCTGCATAGATAAGTTGATTTTGTCCAATCCATTAGAGTAAGAGATAGTCATTTGCTTCTTGTTGTCCATTGCAGGTGTTGATTTTCACCAAGAGTCAGATTGAGCTCGTAGATTGGGAAAATGTCATAAACGAGGTACATCATACTTCCCCTCCTTCTCTCTTTTTCGATGGACAAAATGAATTTATAGGAATGGTAGTGTCCAAATGTAATTTTATGTCTTGGTATAGCAGTCTGTAATCCAAGGGAAAGTTCACATGTCTACAAGGGAATATTTGTTGTAACAACGAGATGATCCCACTTAGCCCAAGGGGGAGTTTGTTTATCCTGGGGTCTAGACCATATAAAATGAAAACAAATTCATCTAGCCTTATCCAGTATCCCTTTAGGAATCTAGGCCATGGACATTTAGTAGACAGGGATAGATTCCAAAATAGATTTGGCCAAGACAAGCCTTCATGCCCTTGACAACCACCTCAAACTCCATCCTTTTAGTCGTTTTTCTAACTTTTCCATAAACTAACACCAGTCAACCTTTTGATAATCATTTGGTTTTAGTTGGAACCCCAAGTATTTGATTCGTTATGAAAAATCCAGAGTCGAGAAGGGAAAGATATATTGATAGAAATATACAGCCTTTTCCTCCATGCCAGTAAAGGAAATGGTAGATTAATGAGCATCAATTATTATCCTAGTGGTCGTCTAGAACAAAATGATGATCTCTACAAGTTTTTCCGCATCTCTAGGACGCCCGCTACAAAATATTAGCACATCATCTACAAAGAGTAAATGAGTAATTATATGGCCAGGGGAAATTGATATTCCTTGAAATTCCCTTGAGCTAACCTCCTGACCAATAGCACGACTAATACCCTCCGCCACCAGCAAAAATAATAGAGTAGAAAGAAAGAATACATGTCTTAGGCCACACTCAGACTAAAATAAGGGAGAGGTAGCCCCATTAATGAGTACTGCAAAATATACTGAGGTTATGCATGCCATCACCCATTCGATAAAGGGAACTTCAAACCCCAGATGAGTAAGAAGGAGTTTGATGTAATACCAGTTGACCCAATCGAAATATTTGGATAATTCAATTTTCAAGATATCCCCTTGAGATATGAAAGTATTTAAACTATGGAGACACTCCTGAGCCACTCCAATCACTTCGTGAATTTGACGACGTTTTAGAAAACAAAATTTCGCTTGAGAGATAATTTCTGAGAGAATGGGCTTTAACCTCTGAGCAATAATTTTGGCCACAATTTTGTAGAGACAATTGCACAAGGAAATAGGTCAAAAATCATCAAAGGTTTGAGGCTCGTCCGATTTGGTGATGAGAGTAATGAAAGTTGAGTTTATATGTGCATGTAGTCTCCCATTCCTTTTGGATTCTTCAACTACTTTCAATAGGTCATCACCAAGGAGCTCAAAGAACCCCAAATAAAATTTGACAGCCCACCCGTCCAGACCAAGACTTTTATCTTTTTGAAACTTGTGGAGAATTTCTTTGAGTTATTCCCGATTAACTTCAACAAATAGATCTTTATTTCCTTCCTCGTTAATGAATCTGGGAAAGTAAAGAGTCATCCTTATAATTTCTACAATAATGTCTCTTAGGTCGACCTTGAAAAGGGTCAGGAAATGGTTTTTTCCCATCTGGTCCAGACCCTCGAAAGAAGAGATAGAAGTGCCCCCATGGTACTTAAGCTTCCATATAGTGTTAGATTCTTTCCTACCATTTTCAAAGGCATGGAATAATTTAGTGTTTTCGTCCCCTTTATCCAATATGATGGCCCTACTCTTCAAATGTCATTCAACTTCTTGATCATCTGAAAAATTCCTTCAACGGATCTCATAGCCTTAAGATATTCTTTATCCCCCATAGAGATAAAAATTCCATCAACAGACTGAGGGATATGATCAAACTATGCCTCAATTTGTCTTAATTCCCGCTCCTCACTAGCCCTCGTCGCAAGAGCCCATGGGATCACCAGCTAATTTATTCTCTTTACATTAGCCACAAACTGGACAGTCGCAGAGAGGCTAGTGCGCATATCATAGCCAACCCATTTCTCCTTCACAATTTTCTGAAATTCATCATAAGATAACCAAGTTTCATTGAATTAAAAAGGGCTAGTAGGATTCTTGGGACCCCTTTCAATTTCAAGCCACACTGGGGAGTGGTCTAATTCACCCCTACTACCAATCCATTGACGAAACTGTAAGGGAATATCCAAAAGAGATTATGGGACCAAAAAGCAGTCAAGTGATTTTTCCACATGGGATTCGCCCGACCTCGTATTCCTCCAGGTGGGAAGGATCTTTAGTGGATAAATAATAATGAGGCCATTCTCAATAAGGAGGTGAGTGAATATTTTGGTTTGATGATCCGATTGAGTAGAAGGCCGGTCCCAAAATTTATCTTCCCCCAAGGACAAGTTTAGATCTCCTCACGGGATAAGATTCTCAACTTCAAGTAGATTATTCTTGAGGAGAGAGTCCTAGAAAAGAACACACTCAATATACATCCCATACAAATTTATAACCATGAATTCCATCCCCACTCCTTCCATCAGTAAATCCACCCCTAGACAAGAGTCAAGTGCCTAGGAGTTTATTTCTTTCACTAGTCAGGTATGAACTTCCAAGATGGAAATAATGAATCCAACATTCCAGTCATAGAGACCTCAATAGACATCGTTTCTTGGAGGATAATAACACTAGGATGATTCAATACAATCATCCACTTTAGGGAAAGTTTCTTCTGGGAGCTCACCACCCCCCTAAAGTTGAAAGAGAGAAACTTCATGGGGAACGCCCTCAGGGGAATGAGCTACTCTAAGAGCCAAAATGGAATGTTTTCTTCCATATGTGATGCCAACTAGGGAACTACTTTCTGCCTTTGAGAGATGTGATATGCGCCCTCTACCCTTTTTGGGTTTGTGCACATCAAGACTCAAACCAAGATTGGAACCATCCGGCACAATGTCCATAATGTTTCTATTCCATGGGTGGAAACATATGGCTGAATCCTCGGAGATGGAAGAGGAGATATAATCAATAGATTTCGATGATGGGGAGACAAGAAGAGAAACTAGAATGAGGGGGCAAGAGGGAATAGGGAGAGTGGAAGAGGTTAAGAGAGAAGTGCAGTCCCATGAGATCAAAGATTCAGGGAAAGGGAGGTCCTGAACGGAAGGGGGTGGATGCATCTTTAAAATATTTAGAGACTAAATTAAACCATTAATAGGAAAATGAATAGAGATATGGAAATTGATTCATGTGGATATTGGTGGTCACCCACATATTCCAACTGTCTCCTATTGATTGTTTTTAGTTCAACACATTCTTATGTACTTCTTTGTAATTGTGGGTTCTACACTTTTGAGGTTTTCTGAAGCCCTAAACATCTTCCAAGTGGATACTGGTGGCCTCCAGCTTAATCCAACTGGCTTATTTTGGATGTTTTCATGTCACCACATCTTTATGTACTTCCAGGGCCGTTTTGGGGACCTAAACAATGTTTTTTTGTCTTTCCATAGTCAAACTATAGTCATAGTTAGATTTTGATGGCGTAATGTGTAGTTCTTGAAAATACCTTTCCAACGGGATATCACGCGCCTAAAATAGAGTTCGCATGAAAAATTTATGACCCCGGGAAGTTGAGGTACCAACTTACCCATCGGGGCCCACATGACTTTTGGTGTTTCACCTCCTAGGGTTAGGTTTTTGGATGTCTAGGGTTTTTGAATTCATGAGTAATGTTAAAAAGGCCTCTGGAGCCTCATTTTAGTCATTTCTGCTTAGATGTATGTGCGTAGCAGCCACATCTCTTCTCAAAGATAGATACCACCATTTGAGCAAGTTGTTTTAGTTCTACAGTTTTACACTTCCAACCTATTTCATTTATTCAATAGAAGATATTGTTCATTGGATATTTGTGTTGTTCTCCATATCTCTATGTTTATTTTATTCAGTATGTTAATCAGTTCATTCCACTCCTAAATCTGGATCACAAACCCAAAAAGGAGCCATGAGGATGAAAAAGGTGTGACCCAAGAGGAGGGACAACCATGGACACAACAACTGTCGAGAAATGGACCAGGGAAATATATCCATTGATTGTGGAAGGCTCTCGAATGATAGATTCCACCTATTTATTGAAGGGGTATGGACCAAGGATAACTAACGATATGTCAAGGAGGGGATTGAGTTGGAGCCATCACTAGCTAGCAGACCAGAACACTTTATGAACTGAGCAAGAGAAGGATTTTCTGCATGGCTACGGTAGGGGAGAGGGAAATCCTTGATGATGTTTCCATATTCATAGAAACACTTGCATCGAAAAGGCATCCCCTCATAATCCAATATTTGTGTGTGAGTGAAGCCCCTATCTTTCATCTTGAATGATATTTGCAACCCACCCCTAATGTCGAGGGAAACAAGAATACGAGCCACAAACATCTCCCCCATCTCCTTGAAGGACAAGTTGGCACCTAGGAATTCACCCAACATATTACCAATAGCCTGAAAACATTTAACTGACCAGTACAATGGTAGGAGACCAGGAAAAAGAACCCAAATAGGAATGGAATCCATTTTTTCACTACTTGCATCGAAGGAGGGTTCCCACTCCTTTAGCAAAATAGGGGAGGAGTCGATAAACGAACCGCTCAATAGATCTTTTTCATCCTGGGAGACTTCAAAAAATTTGATCATAAACGACCCTTTTGATAAAAGACTTATATTTGGAGGAGGATTGTGGGATGGGCCCCATGTTACAACCACCTAAGACTGAAGGGTTTTGAGACTAAAATATCGTGTATAATCTTTCCCAACAAGGGTTTTTTCTGCCATCTCAATTTCTTGAGCCATGGTGATATCTTCTCCCAAGACAATATTTGACTCTTCAAAGGAGGCCGACACACACTTGTTTTTCCTTCATCACTTGTTACCGGAGACTTGAGAAGAGGTTTATAGGTAGCCAGGTATCTTGAGCCAAAGGAGGCAAACACAAAAGATATCTCGAAGAGTATTCTAGAAGAAAGCCTTGAGACAAAAATCCATGATGGTCACTCGACGTAACCTAAAAAGAGAGATTAGAAAATGAGAAATAACATACCCAGAATCAAAACCCTCCTCCAACCAATGTTCGGGCAGAGGGACAAGGCCCAGGGCTCTAGACAGTGTAGAAAAAGAAGGAATGGACACAGAAAATAGAGGACAAACCACAGACCAGACCACTAAATTAACCCCGGATAGGCATGGGTTGGATATGAAAATGGGAGGGTTTCCAGCTCACGATGATCAGGGAAACATATCATCTAGGTCCAGAGAGTAATCCACAATATTATCATAAACCACCATTTTCTTCATCTAGAAAATATTGAAAATAGGAAAAGCCTCTCGCTAACAAAAAATTCCTAACCGCAAAAAAAAAAAAAAACATGACCGCAACTTCCACCGAGAAAAATAGAATAGAAATTTTCGAGCCTACAGTAAGTGGGCAAACTGCAGAGCCATCCCACTCCCACCTTGCTGTATTTCCACTCATCTGAAAACGTCCATATTATCCTTGGAAGTAGCGACTTTCCTGGACCAAAATTATGATTTTTTAATAATAAAGGGTGTTTTTTCATTTTAAAAATGTGTATTTTCATTAAATAAGACAATTTTTCATTTAAAATGGGTTTTTCATTAAAAAATCAGTTTTTTATAGAAAAATGTGTTTTTTTTCTAAAAATGTGATTTTTTTTCTTTAAAAAATATTAAATAGAAGAATATATATATATATTGAGAAAAAAAGAAACATGTATGTCGAGTTTCTTTTTTCAAATTATTTTTAATGTAAATTTAAAAAATAAGTAAAATTGATTAGTAAATAAAACATCGTTTTTCAATTTACAAGCTAATTTGAAGTTCTGTGTTCGTGACAATACTAGTGATTGGGGCTACTATTTCAATTAAGTCACAATTTTAACTCCAAAAATAAGAAAGGTGTTACCGGTAAAATCACTTTTTGATTTGAGGGTTAATTTTTTGCAATGGTATTGGTTGTCAAGGCAATAATTTGAAGCAAGTCACAATTTTGACCACCCTACAAAAAGGGGTGTTGCTGATAGCATCATTTTTTGAAATAGGGGTTGATAATGGTGTTTTTGACACAAAAATACGGGTTTTTTGCACCAGAGTTCTCATTTTGAGGTAACAATTTGCGTTAAGTCAGTAACTTTATTAAGATATCATTTCTCCCAAACCTATATGTTCATCTATATCTATGTGTATTGTGTGTGATAGTTTATCTTGTCTTATTTAGCTCTGTTCATTAATATTATGTTTGCAGTATGATATCCCAACAATTTGGTCCCTTGCTTATCATGGTTTCATGTTCATCCTTTCATCCCAAAAACCTTTTTGAGGTATACTTAGCCAGAATATTCAACTATCACATGAAAATACCTAATATTAAAATTCATTAATATTTAAAAATAAATAAATACAAGAATTTTTTAGATCTGTCAAAGTGAAAATGGAAAGATGAGCTCTAATGGAAAACGTTAAAACAATAAGAATACGCTACGTTTCCCATTAAAGTAGGGACAATGATATCCGAGGTGGGTTGAATGTTAGGCTAGGCCAAGTTTGAATGTGCCTTTCCAATAAAACAATATGTATTTTTTAAAGTTAAAAATAGCAATATATATTATATTTTTAAAGTAAAAAAAATGTTAGTAATTTAGTTTTTATTAATATAATTTCAAGAGGTTAAATTTTTTAAAATTTAACTAAAATAATTTCCAACGACTAAAATAATATTTTTTTTAAATTTAGGAAACACGACAACTATGTAGGAGAATGGAAAGGATAATGGTGATAAATTTTGTGATGCAAGTTAATTGAAGGTCGATTTAATGAAATATCTGTGTAGCTTATAGAAAAATAACGTCAAAAACAAAGATATAGATAGGTATTCATAAAAATGGAGGTTTTATGTATTTACAGACCAAACTACTAGATTTTTAATCCTGAACCTAAATCTGAGGCAACCAACTCAACATACACCTACCCTAGAGTTCTCATTACTGATCCCAAAAAATTTGAATTATAACTAACATGCACCTGCTCCTAAGAACTTGCATGCACTCTAGGAATATGCAACAAACGCGTACGCGCTCCACGAACATGCACATGCTTTAATAACATGCATGTGTTTCTGGAATGCGTGTGTGCCCTTATTCTTTTTTTCCTATTTGTTTCCTTATCTCTCTTTCTCTCCCTTCCCCCTCTCCCCCTCTCTCCGCTACCCTTCTACCCTTCACCTTATCGCCTCTCCTAATTCCTTCATCCCCTC
>JASDQU010243105.1:61440-72762 GCA_032191745.1 Picea mariana
CAGAATAAACACTTGGTATAAAAATATTTCAGACTCTTATAAAAAACTGAAAACCACATATTTATGTTCTTTATGAGTAGAAACATGTTGATGATTACAGTTGCGTGAGACATCCTCTAGGACACAAACTGAGTGATTTGAACTGAGAGAAATACCATGAGTTGTGTGTTCCCATGAGTTGGGTGTTACCATGAGTTGGGTGTGTGGTTCCTCTCTGAGACAGAAAAGGAATGTTGTGTGCCCCTGTTTGGGGTGAGGAAGCCCATGAGTTGGGTCTACCCATGAGCTGGGTGTGTGGTTCCTCTCTGAGATGGACATGGAATGTTATGTACCCATCTGAGGGGTGAAGGAGCCCATGTGATGGGTTTATTGTTATCCTCTGTGCATAGATTTGAGATGATGTGATACTCCAGATGATTCTCCTATGTAACTTAATGAGAAAGAGATATGTTGAGTTGGATGTGCCTGTGGCTGAGCACAGGTGAACGTGATGATGTAACAATGTATTGGCATCCTCTGTGCAAAGAGTTGAGATGATGTGATACTCCAAATGAATCTCCTATGTAACACAATGAGAAAGAGATATGTTGAGTTGGATGTGTCTGTGGCTGAGCACAGGTGAACGTCATCCTAGTGGTTGAGCACTAGTGAGTGTGGTTCTCTTGTGAGACAGAGTGAGATAGAGATGTGGACAATCCTGTGGCTGAGCATAGATGGATGTGGACATCCCTATGGCTGAGCATAGATGGATGTGCCTCTAGTGGTTGAGAACTAGTGGGTGTATGAGATCCCTTTCTAGATTTTCCAAGAGTCAGACTTACCTGTAAACCTATTTTTTATGTAAAGGGTGTAGGTCGGCCCCACCATAATGTAAAAGAAAATTAATATGGTAATTATTATATTTTGATTTATTGAGGTCAGCCCTATTGTGCCAATAGACACATCATTTGATGTGATAAGTCTTATATAAATAAAGGTAAATCACCATTGAGGAAACACACTTAACATTGTGTCATCTCATGAATTCAGAATTTGTGGTCTAAAATTATGAGAATTACAGCACCCTCTTGTGTGCTAGATTTGGTTATGGTGTGGGAGGTGTTTATCTTGAAGAATATAAAAAAGGATTGGCTGGGTTTTCTTCCCTTTTTGAGAATGGTTTTCTAGGATACTTTTTGTTTTCTTGTGCATGGTTATTCTTCTTGTGATCTTGGTTTGTTGCAATAGTTATGGTTCAAATAAAATCTAAACAAAAAATTCAACATGGTATCCGAGCAGGTCCTGAAGATGACCATCTGCACATTAATCATTGATAAAAGAAGGTTGTAGGAGCTGCTAAAGTACCCCACCACCAACTCAAGGGAAGGTTCAGACCCTCTTTTAATTTTTGTGGTAAAGGCACCCCACCGCTAGCTCAAGGAAAGGGTCAAACCCTTCTTTAAATTCGGTGGTAAAATAGTCGAGCTCTTAGGAAGGCCAGCTATCCAAAATAGGTTGGTCGCAGGCCTAAAGCCCCCGACTGACCCTTTCTTACAGGTTGAGAGGTCAGCCACCTGTTTCTTGGTGGCTCATCCTGCTAAAAGAATAATAGTTGCATCTTAGGAGAGGCTCGTCTTGCTAGCTACAAAATTTGTTCTTAGACTATCATCACCACAAATGTAAACAGAAAACAACAACCTGTTACAGTACTTCTAAGGCAGCAAAAATCCTAAACAACAAACGCAAAACCAAAATAGCAGCATGTTACCATAATTATGAGGGAGAAAAAAGGGGTGAATATGAGGTAGCAAGAAGCTGTGTGATCCAGGATTATATACATCCAGTTATAGGAATGTGAAAAAGAATATGAAGAGAGATTTCAAGAATGTGATTGTGTTATAGTAACGATGGAGGCATAGAAAGAGCAACTTACTCCCACAGAGAAATGTTATCTTCACTCGTTTATTCTATAGGAGAAAAAGAATAATACTGTGGTGGAAT
The DNA here is from genome assembly GCA_032191745.1 of Picea mariana. NCBI lineage: Eukaryota > Viridiplantae > Streptophyta > Pinopsida > Pinales > Pinaceae > Picea > Picea mariana. The sequence continues at coordinate 63,421 of JASDQU010243105.1, forward strand.
GTATGTTGAATGATCATAATTTTAATTTTGGGAATCCGACCTTGATGGGGGGAGAAAGTGTTTGCAAGGGAGATAAATTCCCCAATGTGTTGTTGCAAAGAGAGAGGGAATTGAAGTTTTCGCAGTCTCAGTATTTCAAATATCTCACATAGATCATGACACTTTTATGAAGGTTTTAAAGGGATTGACAATTAGTGATTCATTCCTTAAAAGTTTTGTGCATTAACTGACAAGTGATCATCAAAATACTTTGTCTCTGAGATGAAAATGAATATGAAATAAGTTAATGTTGAATGAAAATGAATTCCATAGTACTGCAAGCATTTGACTAACAAGGAGTGTGCACAGATATGACTAAACTGTGCAAGCTACTGATAGAGAAAGTATTGAAACAAGTTGAGAATATTGAGTATGTACCTGAGGATTTTTGTTGAGTGAAATTGAAGGAATATACAAAATTGAGAAGGTTGTTGAAAATCAATAAAGAAGATTGTTGCAAGCAAAGGAAAAATATTGTATTGAGGGTGATTCTCAGTAAAAATCTAAGGACAAATAAGTGACGAATGAAGTACCCTTTAAGGGTTAATATTTTGGAACATATAGTTGGAGGATCTCCATTTTTTCTTTGAGAATAGCACCCAGACACCTTGATATCCAGGAGTTATAAACAACCATGAAAAATGCATCATTATGAGGGCATTTTCTCAAGCAGAATCTCTATTGGTTTACACTCTCAGGTATGCACTTGTATATATATATATATATATATATATATATTATTTGTATCGTTGTCATGAGGTTACTTGCAGGAGGAAGGAAGCCTTGTTTCAATCGTGGATCTAAAGGGATCTCAGTGTATTCAGAGGAAAAACACACTAGAAGTGAAGAATCCAGGTTTTATTTTTTTAAATTATCATGCCTCTAACCTACATTTCTAAGGTTGCTACATTACAAGTAAGTGTTATATTTGTGAAAACAATCCTTAAAATTGTTTTGATTCTAGAGATGTACTCATGAATATCCTCTAAGAGATATTCTTGTCATGTTTCCTTTCGTTTGTTTCCTTGTTCCAGGCAGGTTAACAACAAAGGAAGATGATTATCCTTTAGACTTCAGAGGGATTCACTTGACTCATAGGGATTCAAAACTATTTGAGAAGAAGGAAAAGGAAATACCTTCTCCCCTTCAACAATTCAGAGTGAGATAGTTATTGATCCAGTTGCTCCAGTTGATATTCCCATAAACATTGCAGTAGGCCATAAAAGTCCTGTCTAAGATCAACAAACTTTGCAAGGGGTAGAGGGACATGAAGCTGATGGAAGTGTTAAGAAATATAGAGTGAGATTTGTAGCCAAAATATTCCCACAAACAAAGGCAGTTGTCTATGATAAGACATTTGATTCAGTAGCTTGATACACTTCCATATGTACTATCATACATGAGTTGGAAAATACATCAGATATATGTAAAGACAATCTTTCTCAATGGTGAGATTGAGGAAGAAGTTTACATCGAGCAGCCAGAAGGATTCGTGATATATGACGAGAAATCTCATGTGTACAAGTTGGAGAAATCCTTGTATGGACTAAAACAGACACCTCGTGCTTGGTACAAGAAGATGGATGGATTCTTGATGATTTTAGGATTCAGCAAGAGTGTTGCTGAGTCAAACCTATATTATTACATTGTTGGTGACGAGAGCCTGATTTTGATGACATATTTATGAAGCCTTGTTGTTGGATACAAGCAAGCTTTGAATTCTGATTTCGAGATGAAGGATTTGGGTATGATGCACTACTTCTTGGGACAAGAAGTATGAAAGAGGACCGATGAGATTTTACTGAGTCAAGGAAAATATACAGTGGGAATATTAAATAATTTCATAATGACAGAATGCAAATCCATGCCTACATCGATGGTGATGGATTTGAAGAAAATGAATGGTGATGATTCAGATGGTATTGATCCATAGCTGATTGGATCACTGATGTATCTAGTTAACATTAGATACATGTACTTATTCAATTCATGATTCAGTCGAGACAAACTCACTAGATAGCATCAAAACATGTATTGAGATATCTATGAGGCACAGTTGGATATGGCCTGAGATATGCCTCCAGTGTGAACTTGAGTTTGCAAGGTTATGTAGATACAGATTGAGAAAAGAGTACACTAGACTGGAAGAGCACGTATCATTATTGTTTTACCTTATAGTTTTCCATGGTTTCCTGGTGAAAAATGAAACAAATATCTGTGGCCTTGAGTACCGCAGAAGCAAAGTATATAGCATTGTGTGTTGCAGTCCGCGAAGCAGTGTGGCTTCACAAGATTCTAACAGATTTATTTAATCATGAGATGGATCCTATTATTATTTGTTATAACCAGAGATGTGTGAATCTCTCTGAGAGCCCTATGTTTCATGATATATTGAAACACATTGAGATAAAATATCATTATATCAGAGACATATTGCATAGGAAATTATTACACGTGCAGTACCTTCCTACACATGAGCAGATTGCAGATATCTTCACCAAAACGCTTGAAAATACGAAGTTCAAGTACTTCTATGAGAAACTGGCTTGGTGAATATTACCTCCCTAGTTGAAAGGGAGTGTTGATGATTACAGCCAAGACGAAGTTTGAGTACTTCCATGAGATACTTGGCCTGGTGGAGAATGCCTCCCTAACTGAGAGGGAGTGTTTATGATTACAGTTGCGTGAGACATCCTCTAGGACACAGATTGAGTGAGTCGAACTAAGAGAAATCCCATGATTTGGGTGTGCCCATGAGTTGGGTGTGTGGTTCCTCTCTGAGACGGAGAAGGAACGTTGTCTGCCCCTGTGTGGGGTGAGGAAGCCCATGAGTTGGGTGTGTGGTTCCTCTTTGAGATGAAGATGGAATGTTGTGTACCCCTATGAGGGGTGAAGGAGCCCATGTTATGGGTTTACTTTTATCCTCTGTGCATAGAGTTGAGATGATGTGATACTCCAGATGATTCTCTTATGTAATGCAGTGAGAAATATATCAGCTAAGTTGGACGTGCCTGTGGCTGAGCACAGGTGAACGTGATGATGAAACGATGTATTAGCCTCCTCTATGCAAAGATTTGAGATGATGTGATACTCCAGATGACTCTCATGTGTAACTCAGTGAGAAAGAGATATGTTCAGTTAGATGTTCATGTGGCTGAGCACAGGTGAACGTGATCCTAGTGGCTAATCACTAGTGAGTGTGGTTCTCCTATGAGACATAGTGAGATAGAGATGTGGACATCCATGTGGCTGAGCACACATGAATTTGCCCCTAGTGGTTGAGAACTAGTGGGTGTATGAGATCCCTTTCTATATTTTCTAAGAGTCAGACTTACCTGTAACCCTATTTGTGATGTAAAGGGTACAGGTTGGCCCCACCATAATGTAAAATAAAATTAATGTAAAAGATAATTAATATGGTAATTATTAATTATATTTTGAGTTATTAAGGTTGTCCCTATTGTGCCAATAGACACATCATTTGATGTGATAAGTCTTATATAAATAAAGGTGAATCCCCATTGAGGAAACACACTTAACATTGTATCATCTCATGATTTCAGAAGTTCTGGTCTGAAATTCTGAGAATTACAACATCCTCTTGTGTGCTAGATTTGGTGATGGTGTGGGAGGTCTTTCTCTTGAAGAATATAGCAAAGGATTGGTTGGGTTTTATTCCCTTGTTGATAATGGTTTCCCAAGATACTTCTTGTGTTCTTGTGCATGGTTATTCTTCTTGTGATCTTGGTTTGTTGCAGTATTTATGGTTCAAATAAAAGTTAAACATAAAATTTAATTAAATGCATGAGCCATAGCTCATTGAAAATTCAACAAAAAACAACTAGACTAGTTCTGAAATAAAATGGCAGCGGAAATAACTCTTTGACAAAAGATAGTAACTCTCATTTGGCACAAAAATATGAGCATTACCACTTGAAAAATACACAAAAAATTAGGGACAGATTTGAGGATAAAAAGCTATTTATTTTGCTCAACGAAAATCATAGTTTATACAACAACAATAAGCATCAACATTACAACATAGAATATCTCTCATTTCAGTAATTCATCCTTCAATAAAAACGGTACCAGACTGTAACTAGGGCATATTGCCTTGACTATACGACCAGTACAGCATAGAATAGCCAGTAAACCTCCATAAACAAACACATAAATATATAGAAACTTGTGCAAGGAGAATCAGTACAGAACAAAACATAAAACTTCAACAAACTAGCATAGAAAATCGTGCCAATATTGTTGTATACTCACATCCTTGATTTGTGTGCCTCCTCTTGTTGTACAACCAACAAACACTAATTTACGGCCTCTACTATATTTGTTGTACATATTGTTGAATGTTGCAAATGTACCTTGGACTATGTGTCAATCCCTCTCCTAGGGATGTGTGCCAAGTCCCTCTTGTTGTGTCTCTTTCCTCAAGTAAATAAATCTTCTAGAAATTCATGCCTCTTCAACTTCCTCTCACTCTCCTAAAAAATGCTCCCTCTTTCTCCCTCATGAGTTGCTTTTAATCAATTTTGAAATGTAACCACCCTAACTCTTCATCTTCTAATGAGATTGACGGTCAATATTAGATCTTTCCCTCATGAGATCAATGGTCATGACTCAATCGTCCGTTGAGGTCACTTAAGTCACTAAAGTGATCCATAACATCATAAAGTCACTTTTACATTAAAAAATTAAAAGACCCGACTTTATAAAATCACTTTATAAAAACTTTTTATAAATTCACTAGGGATAAAGTGTGCTTGGTCAGTTCCACATGTTGAGTACTACCAATGCAGAAGTACCTCCAAGCTACCAAATTATAACACTCCCTCTTAGAGAGAGAGGTACTTCTAGTATCACCACCATAATTTGTCTCTATCTCATCAGCTCCCATAGTTTCTCCCTCTATACTAGAAGTCTCTACTCCCTTTAAACAAGAAGCCACTACTCCCACATCACTGGAAGCCTCTGCTACTACCTCTGTTGTTCCATGAACTGAATAATGCTCCTAGGAGACTGCACGCTCTCTTGAGCATCAAATTGTGTCCACTCATGCCTATTAAATCCTCTGAGAGTCTCGGAAGAGGACTAAGTCCTTGGTATCAACTCTCTCCCACGTGCAACCTTCCCACTCTCCAACACAGGATCTGAGTCCAGAAATCCACTGGACCCCAACATAGATCGACCCAACAACCTGTACAGGCCCTCATACTTGACACCAAGCATCACTGATGTGTCAGCAGTTTCTTCCACAGGATATAAAAACACATGTCCATCGTAGAAGACATGTGTTTTTATATCCTCCCCTCCCACCCTCTCTCATTACATCTACCCCTCTCTCACTTAGTGTATCCCCCTCCCTCTCTCTTCCTCACTCTCCCATGTTTCTCTCTTTACCTCTCTATACCTCCCTTCCCTCTCTCTCTCTCCCCCACCCCCTTGTTGAAAAAATGTATTTATTTCAAAATAAACACTTGGTCTAAAATAGATTCCAGACTCTTATAAATCACTAACAACCAAACATTTATGTTCTTTATAAGTAAAAACACAACTATACTAGTTATGAAATAAAATGGCAGCGGAAGTAACTCTTTAACATCAGACAATAACTCTCATTTAGCACAAAAATATGAGCATTACCACTTGAAAAATACACAGAAAATTAGGGACATATTTGAGGATAAAAATATCTTTATTCTCCTCAAGGAAAATCAGATTTTATACAACAACAATAAGAATCAACATTACAACACATAATATCTCTCATTTTAGAAAGTCATCCTTCAATACAAACTATACCAGAATGTAACTAGGGAAAATTTCCTTGACTGTACGGCTAGTACAACCCAGAACAGCCAGTAAGCCTCCACAAACAATCACAGAAATGTATAGAAACTTGTTCTAGGAGAATCGGTACGGAACAAAACAAAAAACTTCAGCAAACTAGCATAGAAAATCATGTCAATCTTGTTGTATACTCACAACCTCTATTTGTGTGCCTCCTCTTTTTGTACAACTAGCAAACAATGTTGTACAACCTCTACTGTAGCTGTTGTATGGACTGTTGAATGTTGCAAATGCACCTTGGATGTCATACCAATCCCTCTCCTAAGGATTCGTGCCAAGTCCCTCTTGTTGTAGGTCTTTCCTCAAACAAAGAACTCTTCTAGAAAGTCATGATTCTTCAACTTCCTCTCACTCTCCTCAAAAGTGTGCCCTATCTCTCCCTCATGAGATTCTTTTAATCAATTTTGAAATGTAACTTCCCTAACCCTTGGTCTTCCAATGAGATTGATGACCAAGATTAGATCTTTCCCTCATGAGATCAATAGTCACAACTTAATCATTCGTTGAGGTCACTAAAGTCACTAAAGTGACCCATAACATCATAAAGTCACTTTTACATTAAAAAATTAAAAGACCCAACTTTATAAAATCACTTTATAAAGTTACTTTATAAAAAAATCATTATAAAGTCACTAGGGAGAAAGTGTACTCAGTCACTTCCACATGATGAGTGTCGCCAATGCACAAGTACCTCCAATCTACCAAATTATAATGTTCCCTCTTAGTGAGAGAGGTACTTCTGGTATCACCACCAGAATCCATCTCCATCTCATCAACTTCCATAGTTGATCCCTCTGTACTAGAAGTCTCTACTCCCTCTGAACAAGAGGACACTACTCCCACTGCATTGGAAGCCTCTGTTGCTACCTCTGTTGTTCCATGAATTGAATACATGCTCATAGGAGACTGCACACTCTCCTAAGCATCCAATCCTGTCCACTCATGCCTACTCCTCTGAGAGTCCCAGAAGAGGACTGAGTCCCCGGTATCAACTCTCTCTCCCGTGCAACCTTCCCACTCTCCAACATAGAATCTGAGTCCAGAAATCCACTGGACCCCAACACAGGTAGACCCAAAAACCTGTACAGTCCCTCATACCCAACACCAAGTATCACTGGTGTGTCATCAATTGCTCTCACAGGATATAAAAACACATGTCCACCATAGAAGACAACTCCAAATCCACTCTCATCCAAAGATGACACTCAGATAAAATTAACAGTCAACTCTGGAATATACAATACCTCGACAACCTCCAAAAAACCCCTTGACTCTAGTTGGAATCTCACCCTTCCAACCCCCTTTACTACACGTTGTGGTCCGGCTCCATAATTCAATTTTTAGTCTGAGTCTATCTCTATAAGATCGAATAAAACTGACCTCAACCGAATCATGTGTCGAGAAGCACCACTTTCCACAAACCACGACTCAATGTCCTTGAACAATAGGCACCCATTTCCCATGGTACCAATCATGAGAGAGAACTCCCTCTCATATCTCTCAGCAAACTATGCAATCTCTGTTGATGTTGACACCTCTATTTTTGGCTTCTTATTTTTCTTGTTTGGACATTGAATAGCATAGTGGCCAGTCTTGTGACATGAAAATAATCTCACCTTTCTCATGTCCTTCTTCTTCTCATTGCTCTTTCCCACAAGAGAAACGTTCTTTTCATCTCAACTATCCATTTCCTTTTCCTGAGACCCATCCTAGATCTCCTCCTATGTAAAATCATCCCACAATCTGCTCCAATCAAGGAGCTTCTCTCTCCCCACCACACACTTCACAAAAACCTACCACTCCTTGGTGAACCCTTTGAGGGATATGCACAACAAATCTGAGTCAGGAATAACTTCTCCAACAACTACCAAATCATCCTTCACCTGTGCAACCCAGGTGAGGTAGGTGGCCACACTCTCTCCTTTGGCCATCCTAGCACTATGGATCTTGTCCTGGAGAGCCATTTTTCGGTTCTCATTCTTTTCCTCATACAAAATTTTTAGTGCATCCCACATTTTTTTGGTTGTCTTCTTCTCAGCCAAGTGTGGAATAAGTTGGTCTTTGGCTCCATCCAATATGATTCTCTGAGTCTTGGGTTCCTTCACCTCATGAACATCAATAGCTATGGGATCTGAAGCATGTACAGGAACAATAGTGTTCGCAAATGACCACATTTTGTTCTCCTTGAGAACATTGTTGATTCTAACCTTCCACTGCAAGTAGTTGGAGATCCCCTCCAACCTATATTAAAACATGATGTTGGAATTCATCTTTGTCCACGTGACAAAGAACCTCTTCTCCCTTCTTCAAGCAATTTCTCCAGCAAATCACTTGTTGTCCCAAGTGCCAAAGCTTCCCACTGAAATTCAGATCACCTGATTTGATACAATTGTGAAAAAATGTATTTATTTTAGAATAAACACTTGGTCTAAAATAGATTTCAGACTCCTATAAAGCACTAACATCCACACATTTATGTTCTTTATGAGTAGAAACACAACAAGACTAGTTATGAAATAAAATGGCAGTGGAAATAACTATTTAACAATAGACAGTAACTCTCATTTGGCACAAAAATATGAACATTACCACTTGAAAAATAAACATAAAATTTGGGACAAATTTGAGGATAAAAGGCTCTTTATTTTGCTTAAGAAAAATCAGGGTTTATACAACAGCAATAAGCATCAGCATTACAACACAGAATATCTCTCATTTCATCAAGTCATCCTTCAATACAATCTGTACCAGACTGTAACTAGGGAATATTTCCTTGACTGTACGGCTAGTACGGCCTAGAAAAGCCAGTAAACCTCCACAAAAAATCACAGAAATGAATAGAAACTTGTGCCAAGAGAATTAGTACAGAACAGAACAAAAAACTTCAGCAAACTAGCATAGAAAATCATGCCAATCTTGTTGTATACTCATAGCCTCGATTTATGTGCCTCCTCTTGTTGTACGGACAATAAACAATGTTGTACAACCTCTATTATAGTTGTTGTACGAACTTTTGAATGTTGTAAATGCACCTTGGACTATGTGCCAATCCCTCTCCTAGGGATGCATGCCAAGTCCCTATTATTGTATCTTTTTCCTCAAGCAAAGAACTCTTCTAGAAATCTGTGCCTCTTCAACTTCCTCTCACTCTCCTCAAAAGTGTGCCCTCTCTCTCCCTCATGAGATGCTTTTAATCAATTTTGAAATGTAATTTCCCTAACCCTTGTTCTTCCAATGAGATTGATGGTCAAGATTAGATATTTCCCTCATGAGATCAACGATCATGACTTAATCATCCATTGAGGTCACTTAAGTCACTAAAGTGACCCATAACATCATAAAGTCACTTTTACATTAAAAAATTAAAATACCCAACTTTATAAAATCACTTTATAAAATTACTTTATAAAAACTCATTATAAAGTCATTAGGGAGAAAGTGTGC
>JASDQU010243105.1:72862-93914 GCA_032191745.1 Picea mariana
TAGATGTTAGGATTGGTCCTTCTAGTAGCCATAGCCATATTTTTACTTTCAACATTTCTTGCCACCTTAAATGCATTCTCCAATGATTTGGGTTCCCAAAGGCGAACCTCATGTTGAATGTTATCCTTTAAAATTCCTATGAATACATTAGTCAAGTTCTCATCTGGAATATCGGTTACCTTTATATTCAATCTTTGGAAGTTCTCAATGTGCTCGGTAACTGAACCCTTTTGCTTGAGATTTATTAATTGGCTAAAGAAAGTATTTCTCCTTGTATCCTCATAGTGTGCTATCATTTCTTCCATGAAAATTGTCCAAGTGACGAGTGATTTGCGAGAACAAAGCCATCGATACCATACAAATTGATTAGGTTCTAAATATAAAGAAGCGATTCGTACCTTTTGTGTATGTGGCACATTATGGAGATCAAAGAATTGCTCCATCTGAAGTATCCATGTGATTGGGTCCTTGCCATCAAACTTCCTCATATCAATCTTAGGAACGTGATTGGTCTTCAAACCAAAGTTGGAGTTTCTCCATTCTTGATTCACCTTCCTTGTGTCCTCATCATGAATTTCATGGGATGCATTTTCACTTTCAGGTATCTTCTCTGTTATGAAATTTTTCAATACTTCCATGATCTCCCCTTTTAAACCATCTATCTTAGTATCCAACTTAGTTTCCATTGAATCCATCTTAGTATCCAACTTAGCTTCCATTGAATCCATCTTATTTTGTAGTTCATTTATGTCCCTACTCATTTCTTCACCTTCATCAAGAGTCCAAGTAGGATTTTTGGAGGCTTATTTGGTGTAGAAGTTCCCTTTTTGGGTGGCATGTTGGCCAAGTATCACTTTTGAACCTTGATTTTGAGGTGGTTCTGCTAGACAATATTTCTTCTGTTGTATCTCCCATGTTTTCGCCCTTCTGGGTATGAAACTTTATTTTATGTATTTCTCTGATATTTCTTCTCTACAATGCCATAGGTATGATCAAAATTGGATGTTCCAAGTGGAATTTACGGTAACTTCCCCACAACTTGCCGATTTTTGTCCTTTCCAAGAGATCTCACTTGTATAGTGTTCCCCGCACAAAATAATTGATATAAAATTCTGAAACTCGCACCAGAGATACTACAGACTATCCATGATCCAATGAAACCAGTCCCATGCAATTTGAATACTCTAGGAAGAAGTTATGATTGTTTTACTTGCAACACCTTCTTGAGACTAGTCAATAGGACTAGTCAGATACCCTATCTTACACAGGGTGTATCTACAAATTTAGGATGACCCAGAAGCTGAATGTTTTACCATAGACACCTTACTAATTTCTATAAATAACCTCTGGATTTCAGGTTCTGAAATGTTACAGAAAATTTTTTATAGAGAAAATTCCGCAAAGACTCAGTTCAGGATGATTCTGGAACCCTATCTTGTATAGGTTGTATCTCCGAAATTATAAGGCCTCAGGAGCTGAATTTTGAACCCAACGTACCTTGATCTGTCTACTAAATATCCTCCAAGCCGTTCCTTTTGAAACATTGTGGAAAAAACGTTATAGCGAAAATGTCAAGGTGTCTAAGATGTAGCAGCGAAACCCCAAGACCTTGAGCTCTGATACCATATGTTAAGAACCAAATATCAATATAGCATAGAAATCCTCAGAAAAGGTACTCAACGCCTTGAAAAAGAGATAATTTTAGATAATAAGCCTCTTCGAGGGGGCAACCTCCTTTTACCCCACTTAAATGTTCAAGTACAAGATGATTCAAAATGAAAATGTCTCCTTGGTATATATAGGAGACTAGGAGGTATAATTACAACTAATGGCCTAAAGCCGACATAAATAAAATAACATTACTAATATAATATGCCCCAATTAAGGGGTAATGAGCCAATATTAGGGCTTAAAACTGAACAACAGAGGCATCTAAAACAATTCATGGAAGGAAAATATTTTGTTGTAGCCAACCTCTCTGAAGAGGTAAATGAAGAGGATTCATCTAAAAATAAAGTAGGTGTACATAACTTTAGATACCCTGTAAGAAATCTCCCTTTTTATATTTCTATAAAAATTATGGATAAGATCACCCATTGTTGCCTCATTCATGGCAGATCGGGCCCAAGTTTAATGTCGAATATTATTATGGAAGAACTAGGCTTGTCTTGTACAAATAAAAACGCAAGAAGCATGCTCTCTTATAATATTCAACAACAAACGAACATAGGTGAGATTAAAGATGTGACCTTAGTTTTGTGCGCACACCCTGAAATAAGGACAACACATAGTATTCAGGTAATTGATATGCCAGTAAGCAATTACTCAATCATCTTAGGAAGAGATTGGAAACCTTTGATAGGTGGATACCTCTCACTCAACGAGACACACTTATCTGTTCCTCGGAATAAAAACATCATAGTCCTTAGAGGGGAGGATTTCACCTTACATAGAGAGTGTCCCACAACCTAATGTGAACTATATCGAAGAGGACCTAGGGGTGTATTCCATCTTTGTCGAGGAGGATAACATTCCCTTGGAACAAATCGATTTAGATGATGGTATGTGGCACATGAAATTTGATGGTTCATTCTCTAGTGAAGGTAATGGAGCTGGCATTATCTTGTACTCTCTTGTGGGGAAAATTCATAAATTTTCTTACAGGTTGGAGTTTTCTTGCACAAAAAACGTCACTAAATTTGAAGCTTTATTATTAGGCATTGAAAATGCCTATAACCTAGGTTGTGGTCACCTTACAATTTTTGGAGATTCTGAGCTTGTTGTGAACCTTGTATGTAAGACATACTCTCCTAGAAACAAGCTGATGAAACTATACACCCAAACTGTTTGAGTACTTATCTCGAACCTATTATCTTTCAACATTACTCATGTTAAGAGGGAATTGAACTCAATGGATGATCAGTTAGATGTTTTTGTAGACTCTCCTAATCGACAACTCATGCCGCACAGACCTGATTGTACTTTTCAATCTCTATATCATCCATATATCCCTAACAATATAGAATCATGGCAGTTCTTCCCTAGTGATGAGAGCATATGTGCTTTCATTCAAAATGAACCTTATAAGCCCAAGGAAATTATATTTATAGAAGATAACAAGATTCCTAAGGGCTTGACTCCTCTAGAGAGTTCATGTTCATCGAGTGATGTAGGCAATAAAGAGAAACATAAAGTAGAGGAGTCAAAAAGGAAGGTGGGTGAAACCATCTCCTTGAACATTGGGACGCTCGAGTCTCCAAAGAATGTTAAAATAGGTGCCCAATGTTCTGATGAAGAGAAGATGAATTTTGCCAAGCTGTTTAGAGAATTTCAAGATGTTTTTGCTCAGTCTTATAAGGATCTTCGTGGTTTTGATCCTACTCTTATACAACATTCCATCCCCATAAAGGAAGGCATAAAACCAGTTAGGAAAAAACAAAGACCTATCAACCCTGCACTAGAAGCAACTATTCGAAAGGGATTGGAAAAACTCTTGAAGGTTGGAATCATCTTTTTGGTCAAGTATTCTGAATGGGTTTCCAATTTGGTCCCTGATCGGAAAGCTAATGATCATATCAGATTTGTCATTGATTTCCATGCATTAAATCGGCCTATTTTAATAGATCACTTTCCTCTCCCTAACATGGAAATGATTTTGAAACAAGTTACAGGGTCACAGATGATGCCCTTACTTGACGGTTTTTCCAGTTACGATCGAATCAAGGTAAAAGGGGAAGATAAATACAAAACCACCTTTATTACTCATTGGGGTACCTTGACTTATGAACATATGCCTTCTGGCTTATATGATGCGAGTACCAATTTTAAAATACCTATGCAAATAACTTTTGATGATTTGATCGGCAAGATTATTCATATCTATCTTGATGATCTAATCATGTACCTTCAAGGGCTATCAATTGTCTCGGAGTTTCAGGAATTATGGATGGGTCCTTTCAAGATGGCTTTTGTCCTGGGCTCAAACTCTTACATTTTAAAGGATTTACAAGAGTGATTATTTTCCTACAGCACTAACGGTTCTCACTTAAAACATTACGTGGAACCAACTTGAAAAGTTTTTAACGTTGTTTGGATTTTCTGTATATTAGTAGTTTAGTTTTGTTTTCATTTTCACCACTACTTTTCATTTCTGCTCTTACAATAGTTTAAATTCTACTTTTATTTAATAGTTTTCATTCTGCTTTTTGTAATTCTGTCATTTTATTTCTGTTGTTTTAAATTTTGCAGTTCCATTTTTGTCATGACTCTTATTGCTTTTCATCTTTTAGTTTAATTTTGGTCAAGAATAAGATGTTGGATCAGTTCTTCCACGGTGACACTCCTGCAAGGTATTGTTAGTCAATAACAATCAAGCTTACAAAGCTGTTACAATGTTCCCCCTGAAAGCATAATTGAATTTGTTATCTTCTTTCACTGTTGTCTTATAAAGAAGTTGGTGACCTCTTGCTTCTGCTTTCATTTCTTCATCCATTTGAGAGTTAAAATAGCAATTCCATAAAAAAAATTCTCCTTGAAGTCAAGAGCAAATTCTGGTTGAATGATTATGCATACAAGGATAAACCCCCTCATACTTAACATTTTTCATGAGTTATTCCCAAATTCTCGGTCATTTTTCCATTAAATCTACTCACTTCCCCCTGTTGCATAATCATTCTGGTTATACCTTCTTGATCTGTTGTTCTTGATCCGCAAAACCATATATTCTAAGTTCTTAATCTGTTGGAAACAGATTTTCCTATGGAGTTGCCAATTTGTTGACAATTAAAATCACAACGAGGAATCTCGCCCGCAAAGTATTGCTAAAGCCTATTATTTAAACTATGTTAATGATATATAATACTAGTAGGTGGGACCCCCTTGTAGACTAGAGGCTCGGAGATAGTCTTATCACACATTTTATGTTGTTGTTTCGATGCTTCTTACATGGTTCTATATGGTTGATGATGCAGTGTTGGTTTTGTTTGCGACATAATGGCAGATGGATAATGCATTTTATGTGATGATTATGTTATTCTAAGCTCTAAATTCCATGTTATGAGTGGCTTATATTACTGTTGTTACATTTGATATTCTCATCATGATTCATTACCTATTACACCTACACAAGACACATGTTAGTAACAACATGAAACAAGAGAAATGGAAAGAAACTTATGGAAAAAATTCAAGGAAAGGAACTATATTATACTATGTTAAGAGGTTATATGAAAATGAAATAAAAGGAAGTTAGTATTAATCCTAACTAGCAATGTTAGTGGCTATACAAATTATATTGAGTTATATTGGGTGCATTTGATATATGGTATGGTATGGTTTTTGGCAATGGTTAATTTGGATTGGTGTGGCACAATTGGCAAGAAATATGACGCAAGTTTCAATGCATGGAATTAATGGCACAGGGTTAATGTTATGGTTTTGGTTGGTTGTCGTGTACTACAAAATTGAATGGGGTGGAATATGGAAGCGACATGCAATAAATGAACGTCACTCAATACTTCTCCCACTAGGTCGTCACCCTAGCATGGTTATTGTTTCATTTGGTTTTTCTATGGTTAAGCACCAAGATTCAAACCTGGAAGGAACTGCTCGACTAGCTTGCCCTTTTTAAAGCCATTGGTTACAGGTATGGTTCTTTTCGCCCATCCATGAATTTCCCTCTGTGTATGAAACAAACGATGACTCGGTAATGCGTTGGTTTTTGTTTTCCTGAGATTGACAACTGTGTAAACGCGTGGATATTTTCTCTAGAATGACTCTATGTTTATTCGTTTACAAATGGAAAGATTGATTTGTTGAAGTTGTGATTTCGTTGGATGTTCTTTGTGGTGGAAACTATGATGGCTCTCTGTTGTTTTTAGTAGTTATGGGTATTTTGTTGGAGGGTTTCATTCTGTTTCGCCTCATTGGCTGCCTCCTCACAGTTATGGTAACCATATCCAGTTGTATTTGGTTGCTATGGGGTTGTTGTGTATGTTTTGAGCTACATTTTGGTCACTGTGTATCTTCCAGAGCCTGGTAGTGGGCTTATTTTTATGGTATTGGCATCAACACAATTGGTTATGGGGTGGCCATTATTCAAAGAAGTATGCTTTATGGTTTTTGGTAATACCTCGGGTCTGCATTTCCATTGGCATTGTTATAAATTGGTTCATCTCTTGAGAATAGCATAAGGGTTATGCCTCTGTGCGTTTTTAGTATTTGTTACTGTCGAGCGAGAAATCGTTGCTCATATGCATCATTGTCTACCTTACCCGGTGTTGAACTATCACACTATTACACAAGTTGAGAGTTATAAAATCATGTGGTTCCACCGTGCTTGTTTCGGAGGTTTTCTACCTACAGTTGATATGTTTGACCTCCAATCTCTGTGTATTTTGGTGACCGAGTGGACTCTTGATTATTTCTTGTGTTCATGGTTACAGAGCCCGATTTTGATAACCCCCAACCAGTCGCACTATTGTTAGTTATATTGTTGACTGTCATAAGTTGGTTGAGTGGTTATAACAGTAGCTTTGAGTATTGTCTCATCTTTGTTTCATCGGGTTGTTGGAAATTTGTAATTAGGGATGAGAATTGGTGTACAGTCGAGGGGATGCCTCATTTTGTTGCGACAGTTGCATCGATAACCCAGTTTTTTTTTTTTTTGATTAAATTGGTTGATTGGGAGTAAATGGTAATCTATAGTCAGAGGGTTGCCTCTTTTCATTATGCATTGGTCGTTGTATTCTTATAGCGTGGTGTCAATTGTAGTTGGTGGATTTTGAGTGTTTCATTAGTCCTGATTGGGATCATTGTGAGTTGGGGAAAATGATGGCTGTGACTTGGTTGTTTACTGTGTATGGTTTATGGAGACATCGTGCATTTTTTTGTTTTATTGCACCATCAGTGCAAGTTTAATTGCTAATATTCTCAAAAGAATGAAATCGGGCAAGTTTTAAAATGGTATGTTCAACTCGGGAAAGACCTATGTCTATGTTTGATTTTGGAAATTACGAATTATGGACAGTGGTTGACATTCTATAGAAATATATGTTGGACAGAGATGAAGCAATGTGACTGTGTGTTCCTTTGAGTTTGTTTAAATGAAAAGAAATGAAATGAAAAGAAACAAGTAGCCTCTTAATAAGACTGTTGAAAGGCATAGTGATTCTGAGTATGATTATAGACTGTGTTTATTGAAATTTTTTTGAAGAATTGAATGTGGGACAGTGAACAGTTTTTTACACATGGGAATTGTTAATTGGTATTGGTATCCTCGTATTGAATACATAGTTGTTTTTTAATGGATTACTTAATTAGTTTTACAAACAATATCCATTTTTTTTTCCCTACCATTATTTCACTTTTCGCACATTACAACTACCCTCACCTTCCCATATTCACTATCCACTCCTTGTTCCTAAAATTTAATTATAGGTAAGATAAATTTTGTGTTATGACAGTTAAAGGATCACATGATGATGAATTACATTGATATATTCTTTTGATTTACGATACAGTTGATTGTTTGATGTTTGTGAGAAATAATCATGATCTATTCCCCCTCATTTTAACACTTTTCGCTCAATACAATCCCTCACATATCCTAGAACCCTTGTTCACCCCCTGCTCATTGACAAGTATTATACGATTTGTATGGATAGGATTGCATGAGTCTGATATGTTGTTGAGCCAAACTTTGTTTCACATTTAAAAGAGTTGTCATGTATGGTTGTTGAAGAAACTATTTGCTAATCAATAATTCATACAGGAATGATCTTTTTCAGTAGAGGTATCCATGGTCGGGGTAACAGAGGAAGAGGAAATTGGAATAGGGGCCCTACAAGGCCAAGGTTCTCTATACACTTTGATGTAGACTCGCAAGAGTTAGGCCAACTATTTCAAGCTGTATTTTTTAACTAGATTAGGCAAGGAGTGGTCCAACCTAGACCTGAGAGGCCTCCCTTCAAAGCCCCACAGGTCCCTAGTATCCCAGTACCCCCTCATGTTTCACTACAACCTTAAATCCCTAAAAACAACGGATGACAAGAGATTGTCCACCCGGCAGTCTCCCAACATTGTGGCTAGCCTAACTTGTCTCTACCTGCTCCTCCACCTATTAATCAAATTGTCCAAGTTGCCCCTGTCCACTCACCAGTATAGTCTTCCCATGCAAGAAAAAGGTTAAAAACTGAGGCCCATCATGCTCCTGACAAAGGAAAATCCATTGCTACCCCCTCCTCACCCTCAAATGAATCTGCCAAATCCATGTCCTCCCGCATGCATTTGAGAGATGATTGCTCTCATGTGATCAGTGAGATTAGGCCTAAAGGCTCCACACATCCTAAGGCAAATTCAGAGAGATCAAAGGGTGACAACAACAACAAGGGAAAGATTGCCTCCCAAAGTGGTAAATATGGATTTTAAGTTGTTTTATTTATTGATTGTTGAGAACAGTTGACTTATGAAATTTTGGACAGCACACTATTTTTTGGATATATGGTAATATATTTCTGAAAATAATTTCAATTATCATTGATATGAATTTTCAAAATATGAGAGTTATGATGGGAGTCACAAGGAGGGATGTTTTGATTGATTAATTAGTTGTGTTATGTTTGTTAAAGAACTAAAGGGACTCACAAGGGGTCCCACCTACTAGTTATTATTTATTAAAAACCCTTATTATGATTGTATTACTTTTCCCCCTTAACTTAAAAGTTGGTTGAGTTTTAGTTAACTTAACTAGAGAAGTAGTTCAACTACTTCAACTAATTCTAATTACTTAAAGGAAAAAGGAAAAGAAGGAACAACAGGAGAATAGAAGGAGAAACATACTAAGGTCTTCTCTTTGATTTTTGTTGAGATAATTCAGTTTTCATTCATTCTTTAATTCATTGGAAGCCTAATTCTCTTTTATGATAGCAGGGTCCTATTGTAGACAACAAGATTCAGGGTTGAATTACATCATTTAGACACTTTTTTTTCAGAGGTGTTGATATATCTTTGATAGTCTTTGTAGACTTGTCTGTTTTTGAATTAAATTTCATGACTGACAAAGGCTATTGTGCAGAGTCGAGTGGGAAGCAATATATGGCAAGATGATCCATCTTTTAAAGTTCAGTTTTTTACCTTCTGTCAGAAGTCCTTTTGTATGGTTTTCATCGGGGACATCTAAGTTTGACTTTGGTCCAAACTTCCTCAGGGAATTTTGTAAAGAAAACGATTATTTTGATAAATCTGAATGAAATAAACGATTGCTTTATGTCTCATCTGTTATGATTATTGACTTGGTGTCTTTACTTTTGTCTCTATATTTAATTCAACATCTGTTATATTCAAAAAATTACATAAATAATGAATTTTCCAGCAAGCTTTCATTTATAAAAAAAAACAGCCTAAGCACTTGTAATCAATACTTGTGAATTATGATACAAATTTTGGTGGCTATAAACATAGGGTGATATTCTTGTCTATCTTTATTTAGCCAAGCAAGATCTGAAAATGCTTGAGTAATATCATTCATATATTTTCCTCAACATTCACTTCATATTCCCTCTAAAATTTGCCTAAGATCTCCTTGGTTACCTCAGATAAAAATAAATTGAGTTAATGTTACAAATGAACTCCTAGATGCCTTATTTATATTAGATTTGAAACCCTCTTTTTAGGACCGACTTGACCCAAATAAAATTCAATTTAATTTTTAATGATTATTTTATTGGGGCCGGCTTTACCAATAATATCCATAATATTTATTTTAATATTCATTGAAATGAGGCCAACTTGTAACCTCTAATTTGCAACACTTTTTAGGGGATGACTTGTAACTTTTTGTCCTTAGATCTGGTGCTTAGATTCATTTTCTTTCGGGGCTTCATCTTTAAGAGGTCATATCTTCTTAACCGTGAGAAACCACATGGTGTAACAATTACTTTTTGAAATGACATGACGAGGAATATCAATATATGGATGTGCTACATGCATTTGCAATATCCTTCATGGTCTTATTCTTCAATCAACTTTGAGATCCATCACCACATCGTCGTGGCTTCTTAACAACTTAACCACTTGGCCATATTTCCAGGTCTTCTTGTAGACTTCTTCAAAGCGTCTTCCTGTGAGGGTCATGCTTAGAGATATGCCATAAGGGGACCACTTTGGAGACTTATCCAAATACGCCCATCTCTTGGACTTCCTCTAGGGTTGACATCTAGGGTTGACATCAATGACAACTAACTTTGCAACAATGTCTATTAATGAAACAAAGGGGATATATTGACGACTCCAACCACTATTTGGACTGACATTTCTATGGATTTTATAGTGGGATTTTTAATAGAAAGCAATAAAACAATCATCATGGTGGTAGTTGATTGCCTTTCCAAATATGCTCACTTTTGTGCCCCACCATACCCATTTAAACCTTCCATAGTTTCCAATGTTTTGATAAATCAATTATTTAAGTTCCATGGTATAACCACTTCCATTGTGTCGAACATGGCATGCCCACTTCCATTGTGTCATACCTAGTATACCCACTTCCATTATGTCAAACCATGGCCCCACATTTACCAATAAACTTTGTAGGATCTATTTAAATTCTATGGCACCTAGTTGAACATAATAACACCTTATCATCCTCAAACTAATGATCAAACATACGTGATCAACAAGTTCTTGGAAACTTATTTGAGATGACTTTATTCAAATAGGAAGCATCAATGGGCACAATGGTTATCCCTTCTAGAATGGTGGTACAATACCACTTATCATGGTCTATTGAAATGACACCATGCTATCTATGGAAAACAAAAAACAAAAAAAAAACTTTAGTGGCTTCATATTTACCAGGGACATACAAGGTTCAAGCAGTAAATTGCATGCTTCACACTGGAGATACCATTCTCGACACGCTTAACGAAAATCTAGTGATGGCTCAAAATCATATGAAGTAACAAGCTAACTAACATCACTCTGAGCATGCTTTTGCAAAAGGGGGTTAGGTGTTTCTTCACCTTCAACATTATAAGAAGAACTCACTCAAATACAAATTCCATTAGAAGCTTACACTGAAATTCTATGGACTCTATCAGATCCTCCAATGCATTGGAAAAGTTTCCTACAAATTTGCTCTTCTAGCTCACTCCAAGGTCCATCTAGTCTTTCATATGTCTTGTTTGAAAAAAGTCTTAGGTCAAATTGTTGAGTTCAATCTAACCTTCTAGAACTTGATGAATAAGGGTCTATTGGCTCTAACTAGAAGCAATATTGGGCACCAAAGAATGCCAACTATGCTAATGCACCATCCAAGAAGTTTTGATCTAGTTGAAAGGTATGCAAGCAAAAGATGCCACTTAGGAACCAATAGTGATTTTGTAGAAGTTTCCACAACTCCAACCTTAAGGACAACACTACTTTTGAAGGTGGAGGGCATGTTAGGGTTCTACCCTGACCTCCCTACTTTGGTATTTAGTCTTTAGTATTTGGTATTAATGTATGAGGCCATGTTCTTTGAATAAAACCTATTAGATATATAGTGGATAGTTACTTAATGTGAAAAGGTTCATCTTTATTAAATAAGGCCCACTAGGTGGTTGGTACCCATTAATGACATGACCATAAGTAGTTAGATTTTTTTCTATAAAGAAGCCAATTATGGAGCTACAAGGCTAGGGAATGTTTTATGAAGTGTTGTTATTATATTTGGAGTTCTTGTAGGAGGTTGGCCCTTCAAAGAGGTCCATGAACATTTCTCACTCTTCTAGAGATGTTTAACACTAGGGTTTTATTCTACATGTTTAATCTTATTTGCTCTTATATTTCTTTTATAGCATTTAATTTATCTAAATATTGCTCATGTTTTTCTATTTTTGTTGGTTGAGTATGCTACAACCAACATTGGGGACAAAGGGAAAAGAAAAACATAAAGAAGAGAACATGGCACTTGAGAGAGGATGCATATGAACTAAGTATGAATGCTTTCTACCAAATTCATGCCACAAGAAAGGTGAATCCCTCTATGACTATACTTTATTTTCTTTGTTACAATCTTCTACCTTCTACAAGTCTTATTTTTTTATGTAATAAATCTATGGTTAATCTTTGGAATCCCTTTCATTAATGGTGAGATATGGTTGTATAACTTGGTATGTTGGTAAAATAGTTGTTACACTCTATTTTGGGAATCATCACAATCTTAGTTAGTTGTTTAGTTTAGTTTTTTTAATTTTTGTATTGACATGTATTTTTAAGGTATTTGTAATAGTATGTTGTTTTTGCTACAATCTATGTTATAGGTATTGTGTTGATAAATGCTCAAAAGAGAGATCATTTCCCCATTTTCTTCATCTATTCCTTCCAATTTGATAGTAGTTTCTACCACAATTTAGCTTTTAAATGAGAAACACCAAGACTTTAAGGAATTTACTACGTCTCGATTCTCTAATAACATTTTCTTCTCAAAATTTTATTCTTGAGGCATTTTATAAATATATTTTGAAAGATTTGTATAAATCTGGAAAATTTGAAGACTTATAAATTGTGCATTATTGAAGAAGTTTAAGGTTAGTGAAAATGTTGTAACAAGGGTACTTGTATGTCCACACAGAGGGTGCATTTATTAGGAAATATTGTATCATGTTCATTCATATTGGGGGGTTTTAAATTACTCAGAAATTGAGTAATATATCACTTGATATTAAGGGATGAGAGAAGTAATTTAACAGACATATAGATACATGTATTGTGGGATGTACTTTAATTTACCTATGGATGTGGAGATGGAGAATTTTTAAGGTGGAGGGAAGAGGAAGTGCATTCTAGAATAAGCATGGCTTGAGGTTAATATTAAGAAATAAAATCTGTGGTGGTTTTCGAAGGCAAAAGGAGGAGAAAGCATGATGAGGATCAATAAATCAAAAGTGGATAATATATTGCAATTAACATATTATGGGGCCCATATAAATAAAAGGGGTATGAAAAGTGTCACGAAAAAAATGAATATCTATAATATCTAATAATAATACAAAGTTTTTTAATTGAAAAAAAAAAAGCTAGAAAGCATTCAACAAATGAGTTTTGAAAAATAGGAAGATAATTAGAGATATTTTTTTAACTTTCCATGAAACTATGTGATAAGTTTATGAAGTAAACCAATATATGTCTATGTCATTGTCACATTCTTACCTTTGAAATAAATATATATGCCACATGTAGAATGGTACACATGTTGTCTATTAAAACAATGGATAAGCAACCATAATAATTAGTTAGTTAATTGACAAACAACGTTAGTTAATTATGAGGTAGTTACAACCATCTTCTATCCTCTATATAGATGTATTTTATTTTATACATTTAGATGTCTTTTATTTTATAATATATCATTGTGTCTTTCATAGAATAAATGACTAATGTTTCTTCTTATCTACTCCTTTATACTTTCTGTGTCTATACTTATTTATGTTCCATTTTTTTTTTAATTTAACTGAAATTACTCTATGATGTGGTTAGATTTAATCAATTTTTAATTACCTTTTGTGGAAAAAGTTTATGATTAATTATGAAAGAACAGACACACATCAACCACCCAGTATGATTAATTATGAAAGAATAGACACACATCAACCATCCACCCTTGTCATGGTGGATGTGTCCCACGGGTAAGGCTGACAACATAATATGACAAATAATTTCTAAATTAAAAATAATGATAATAATAAAATATCTCTAAAGTTGGAGATTTTGGGTTAAACAGCTTAATTTAGTGGTAACCCTTTTCTCTTCTTTTCCTTACGTGCCACGTACCCTCTTCTCGTTCTTAAGGTTACTGTGCTGAGGATAGTTTATGCCTAGAGAAGTATATATACATGGACAGGCGATGCTCGACCTTGCTTCTACCAAATGGGTTTCTTTCTTGTGACGCAATTGATCAGCGACTGTGTTATTTTTTAATGCAACAGAAAATATTCGAGCTGTCGCACTCTATTCACTGAAGAATATGGATATGTAGAAATTGCACAAGCCACGGAAAAGGCTCGCACAGATTCAGGGCTATTGTATTGTCCAATTAAAGTTGGATTCATGTGACATAGAAGAACCGAGGACGTAGACATTCAACAGAAATTGGATTTTTTTCAGTTAAAAACTCTAAATTTAGTACCATGGTGATAGATATACGCAAGCTTTTCCTTCTCTTCATGTTTTGTAGTAAATTACAGGCCAAGAGGGACTGTGTTGCAAAGTGAACTGCAAGCCTGTTTCTGTAACATCTTCGAAACAGTAATATCTATAGAGTGAATTCAGGAGTAGGTTAACTCAAGAGTAAATAGATTTTTTTTTAGGTAAATTTTTGGACTTTAATTAGGTTAGATTTTCAAGGATTTTCAGAGATAATCTGAATTTTGCATGTATCAAAATTATATTTATTTCAAAACTTTATTTCAAATTACATTTATTTCAAAACCTTATTTCAAAGGATTTTGTTTCATTTTAAACCAACTCTAACCCCAAAAAGTAACTGTAAAAAGCAAGATTGCTCCCAATTTCATAAATTCAATAAACTAGATTCCTTATTGTTTGTCAGGTAACAGGAAATTTAGCACCTGATAACGAAAGCCCAGTTGAGTTTAACGACGCCAAGTGCTTTCTAGAGATTTTAAGAAAAATGAATGGGTGGCCCATCTAAAAGCCTGTAGACCATTTGGTGTACAGGCTTCTGAACTGATGGTCCATCTAAAAGTTTGTCAGGAAATTTGGTGTATAGTCTTCTGAATCCAATCCAGAGCCAACCTACAGAGTGGGCTCGGCAGAAGGCAGAACTGAGCCACGTTAATATGAAGGTTTTGGGCCACTAAAGAATATTATCATATTATTGTGGTTCCTCGAACCGCCGATTGGATCTGCAGGCACATGCACTTCTGACTCATTCAAGTATGCTTGGAGTAAAAAATACTCCTGGTGTTTGTCAGTTGTCCTCCACTGCTACAGGGGACTACGTACGACTGTAAATCGGGCCAGACCAATGAGTGTGTGAGTTTGTATATATATATATATAGATGGCGAGACCGATGAGTATATATATACACTTTGGTGGAATTTTGACTGGAGAATATTTGCTCAAAAGCATGCTTTTCCTTTATATAGAAAAATGATTTTTAATATTGATGACAAAAATTCAAAATGCCTGAAATGATCCATTATTAGAATACGAGTTATTACTTATACCAGAATGTGATGCGGATTGCCAATATTTTTCTATACAGTTTCAGTGGATTCAAAATCATGAAGATTCTACAGCTATAGTACATTTTAAACTAATGCACAGACGAAAGAACCAATTCAAGAATTCCACAACTAAGAACGAGGATGGTAACAAATACCAACTTTATTTTTTTCTTTATTTTCAAAATATAAGTAGTACATATATTGTCAAACAAATGACATGTTACTCACACAAACTACTTTAAACTTGTTACTTGCACACAATATTATAGTTACTTAGGGTTTTATTGCAGAAAGTTTCTGCTTGGCACTCCACAGAAATGGAGTTTATTTATAGGATTATAATGCTCCTACAGCCATGCATATAACTATAAATATCAAATCAAATCACATATGGCTGTGGAAGCTCCTCTTCCCCTCCCCTCCGCCCTAAAAGAAAGAAACAAACAACGTGGGCCAACGTGTCAGCAACAATAGTGTATGCTGTATATTTACAGAACTGAAACTGCCATGGTGAAGAGGCAATCCCCACGGATAAGATCAAAGCCAAGGTATGTCAAGTTTGCCTTGGTTCACAATCTCAATCACCGCAGCTTTAAATAGTTTGCAGGCAACCGTCCTCCCAATAATAAGGTGTCAATGTCTATGTTCTGTACTGGTCCATGCAAAAATAATTGGGAAGAAAGCACAAGCTTTCCTTTATATGAACATTTGAAGCCAAACAAAAACGAAGCTTCATAATATTCTATACCCTTCAAGTATTTGCCTGATTATAGTCAGTTTGTCATGCACCGACTCTGAAACAACAAACTGTTGCTCCAGCAGCAGGTAGTAGAGCAGGAATGGCACTGCACCGTCTCCAATAAACCGACAGAGGTGACATATGCTGCTCAACTCTGCTGCAACAGCCATTCCAAAAACCCCATAAAAGAAGAAATACCTACAACTGTCCTGAAATTATCACCTACCTAAAGCAATTATATATGTGTATACAGTAAATCTAGATAAAATACTCTACAGACTTGGAGGGGACTTGGAACTGATCTCTTTCCCGTGTTAAGTGATATCAAACCGAACATCGTTCCTTCTATATCAATGGGCTTACAGATAATCCATAAGTCGTAATATCGGGCCATGCTCCTCCATTCCAATAACTGTTTGAATCTCCAGCAAAGAGTGGCTCTGATGCAGGTACCTGCCAATCTGATGCCAATGCATTTTGATCCTCTTCTACCTTTACTGATGACGATGGTAACTTTGTGACCACTTCAGGCTTGAGATCATTCTTAGAGGAATCTTCATAAGTTAGAAAGTCATGTCCTTCATTTCCTGGGCCATTGTCTATCTGTCCATCTCCAAAGGGAAAAGACAGCTTCTGCTGCTGCTGCTGCTGCTGCAATTTCCAGTGGAAGTCAGCTGGGTCATCCAGTCCAGGAACCATTGGCATAGCAAAAAGAGCTGATGCCATTGCTCTTGACAGTTGTGGCTGGCTGGACTCAAACAGTGAATTCTGGTCTGTGCTCAAGCTAGAAAAATCCAGACCAGGATTGTTAGACTTGAATGAATTAAATGTATTTAAAGCCGAAATGTGTGGCTCCAGAGAGGCCGATTGGGTGCCGCATGACATTCCTAGAAAGGAAGAAGAGTTACAGTGGGCCAATGCAGCTCGGTCCTGCTGAATTCTGGTAAAGGGGAGACCAGTTAAGTTCATGTTTTCTCCCCCATAGTAAATGGATTTTGAAGATGGCGGAAGCGTTGGCTCAAAGGCAGAACGGTCGGGTACTTCGTTACCGGGAGCTGCAGAGGTGGATGCTTCATTCTGAGCAGAGACAGGATGGTCTATTGCTCTCTTGGCTCGTTTGTTCTTTCTGCAACCCCCGCCAACAGGAACGTTACGTAAGGCACCTCCTTTGGTCCAGTATCGCCTGCAGGTCTTGCAGAAATGGCGAGGTTGTGATAGATTGTAGTTGTTATAGTAACAGAATTTTGTGTTTGCAGAATCACATCTGGGGCATTTTAAGGGCTGTTCAGTCTGTGGTTTAATTCTCCGTTCCAGCATAGGCGGCCTTGGGCATGACATGAGGTCCTCTGAAAGCTTTAGTGCACTGTTTTGCAAGAAACTCTGCAGAAATTGACAGGGACAAAGACTTGAATCAGATTATATAATATATTAGAACCCATGCGTTAATTCATTTGAGCTATAGACAGACCAAATGCTGAATTACATCTCTAAACATTAAAACACCTGGCTCTCTCTATACAAGTGCATCTAAAAAGAATTCTGCGATCAAATTCCATACATCTACATAGTGTAAGAGAATCTATCATCAACTACTAAAATGAACTCACTTCTCAAAGTATTTAAGGTGGAACATACTGCACAGAGAAGCTCGAAATCTCAGGAATCTGAAGGTTTGTGATATCTACTGTCACCATGGACTATAACATTTAGTCTAGTTGTATAGGTATAAACCCTTGTTTTAGATATTTAAGAATGAAAATATGTATTACAACTTTTTATTGTTATCAAACAAATGAAATAGGAATAGCTTCTACAAAAATTCGAAAAATTCAACCTATTATATTCAAAAAATTCAACACTAACAGGCAAGTCCTTCGTTAAAAAAATTCAACACTAACAGGTAAGTCTTTCGTTAAGATCTTTCTCAGTATTTCAGTAAGAAATATATACTGTTTAAAAGCGAAGTCCTCACAGATGAAAAATATATACTGTTTCAGTGTTTAGGAGCAAAGTCCTCACAGATCAAACACAAGAATAATAAAGCTGCAACTGTCCATATTATTTTGTGATTGTAGTGATAAGTACCCCACAGTTGAGGGCTCAGTCCCTTGTGAATTGGCTCGGAGGAAAAAGGAGACAAGGTGAGAGGAGTATTAACCAAAGACCAATATAGGGTATGATACTGTAATAAGATGGCTTCGAACGCCCACCATCATAAGCCAAAGACCCAGCATAACACTTAAATTAGGGATCTCAATACTTAAGAGAGTGAAGATGCTATGGAGTCTCTGGTCATAAACCCGGGCGTGACACTTAAACTGGCAAGTTAACACCTGACTGAGTGAGGGGAGGATGCTATGAAATCATTGGTTACATGATAGGATTTAATGAAAAATGTTAACACCTGAGCTACGGAGGATGCTATAAAATCTGTGTTTACATGAAAGGATCTATTGAAAAATAATAACAGCTAAGTGCGGGAAGATACTGTGAAATCTTCGGAATCTTTGGTTACATGAAATGATCTATGGAAAATGGTCGCTCTACTCAGAATCTTTAGACTGTGTACATGAATCTTCTGGCTTCAACAACGGCTAAAGGAGAATTCAAGTGCAATCATCTGAATCCAATCGGTAAAGAAGACCTTACCTGGGTCCAGTCGGCGGAATCCATGCAAACTTCAACAGAACTGAGCACCATTTTGCTATAGAAACTCCACAGGAAGTCTGGTAAAAGCACCCTAAATAATTTCCAACCAGATATCCGTAGATCTGCCCCCGAATTCTTCACAGGTCACGTTCTGGAGTTAATCGGCGGACACATATATATCAATAAACCACTGCCTTGTCTTCTTCTCTCAAGCTTGTAATCTCTCATTTGCAGGCCACAGAGGTCGCTCTAAAACCTTGTAAAACCGAAGCCGAAGAAGAAAATGCAGGAGGAGGAATGAATTTAAAGCGAAATGGATATGCGAATCAGAAGAAGCAGCAGCAGAGAAAACAGACAATGTCTCGTGCGATAAAGCCTCTCAGTATTTATAGGTGAAAAGAGAGCTAGACCTCCACGGAACGGAGATACATGGCAGACCCACAAGAATAATGTTGWTAATATTTGTTAATTCAAAACTATTGCGGCTGATATTCGCTTAAACCAATTACTCAACCGGGAAACAAAACGGACCGTTAAATCTATGGATCTCGACTGTGAGAGGTCGTGTGRATATTAAGAGAGAGAAAGTGTGCGCAGGCCGGTGTTGGCAGAGTCGGTGGAGGCCAGTGGGCTTCGCCGCCCGGGCGGGCCCTTCTTGTCATCATGAGATGCGAGCGGTCGGGATTCCTTCTCTCTTTTTTTATTAGCCCCGTGTCAGGCTTAGGACGGGCACAGCAGAGAATAACCACATTGGAGGGTTTCCTTTGATTGGATCTTTTTTTTTAATGTTTGTGGAGAAACGTGAGGGATGTTTTTACATGGTCTTCGAGCATGCTCAAGATTTTTAGATTTAGCATCTTTGACACTATCACATTGAATATTGGCCACCAGCGGTTCATGACTTGGTCACCTTGCAACGTTTGCACCTAGAGTACATCTTTTTAATAGGACCCAACTCAAAATGCTCACCGAATATTACAAGTCATACAACCAAGTCTAAGGAGACCACTTTCCATTATTTTCTCTTAAGCATCTTGAATAATGTAAGATTCCTACTTAGTCATTAAATCATAATATATAGTGATAAATATAAGTGGTGTCTTAGCTTGATTTATAAATTTTTATTAGAGGAATGTCACAACATGACATGAGT
Organism: Picea mariana; assembly: GCA_032191745.1. NCBI lineage: Eukaryota > Viridiplantae > Streptophyta > Pinopsida > Pinales > Pinaceae > Picea > Picea mariana. The sequence goes on from JASDQU010243105.1 coordinate 92,632, forward strand.
TTTACATAAGTGGAACATGAGTCTTATTAAGTTGACATGAGTTTTACATAAGTGGAACATGAGTCTTATTAAGTTGATATGAGTTTTACATAAGTGGAACATGAATCTTATTAAGTTGACATGAGTTTTACATAAGTGGAACATGAGTCTTATTAAGTTGATTAGTTTATCACCACCACATTATTTAACTGGTATAAGTAAGTAAAAGATTACTTCAAAATTTTGGCAACTTTTCACTGTACAATTGAGAAGTAGTTAAGTAGTCATGGACCAAATCCCTACAAGCATTGTTACACTATCAACTCACTCAAGCACAACTTGTAACCCTATGGCAATACACCTACCTTTAACAATTTTCCATCCAAGTATAAATGATTTTTTGAATGATGGCTTAGCATCCTGCAACCTCGACTTTATATAGTGGAAGGAAGCTTAACCATTTTCCTTGAACTAAAGGAGTTGCTTCCACTTTCACATCTCCATGTGGGCTTGCAGCGCCAATGTCTTCCTTAGTCAAGCAATGATTACAACCATTTATTTAAAGAGGGGGCGTGCACTGCACTCAATCCCCCAAGTCATTTCACCTTGCAACTCGTGCAATGTCTTCATACCCAATGTTTTGCTTCAAGCAGTTAAGGGATCTCCCTTACAATCAGACCCACTTGATGCTAGGACCACACTTCTCCTTGGAACATGCCTTTTATGATTGGACATCGCAAAACGATAATGTTGTGCCAACTTCATATCTTATCTAATAGATATGTTGCTCCCTTTATAAATCACAATTTTTTAGCACCATTCAACTTTTCCCACCAACTTCGAGTGTTTGTAACTCACTATGACCTTATGAACACATCCTCGAAACATTACCATGTAATATAAGTATCCCTACAAAATACTCCAACCCACTATTAGCGTGTGAACACATTCACAAAAAGATGCAAAATAATGTTAGTAGTCTAACAAAGGAAACCTGCCAGGGAACTCTCCCATACCTGTCTTCCTCTTACGAACTATGTGGTGCCCAACTCTACAATCGATAAACACTTCCATCATGGTGCTCAACCATGCTTTAGTGTAACATTCTGCTCAATTAATCGTCTCACAATCGAACAATGTCTACCTCTCCAACCAATTGTCTTCCACTTACAAGCTAGGTGATGCCCAACTATGCAATGGCTAAACACTTGCATCATGGTGCTCAACCATGCTTCATTGTAGCATTATACTCAATTAATCATCTTAGAATCTGTAACATCCCCAGTTATAATCCATGTGAATTA
>JASDQU010243106.1:78546-88932 GCA_032191745.1 Picea mariana
GACTTGTAAATTGGATTTGAAAAGACATCCATTTGGCACAAGTTTACCCCTTTTTCACACCAAGTAGACTACAAGACATAAAAAAGGATATTTTTTGGTGTTAAGTTGTGATTGTGTCTCATGCCCTTGCTTGGAGTACTGAGCCTTTAGCAAGTTCTCGCTTTGCGTTATAAACTGTTGCCTAAGCAGTTTTGCATCCTCAACCAAGCGTAGCCTTGTTTATATCCTTCACAATTTGACACCCTATACCCTGGAGGAAACATCACCCTGAGTGTCCATCTCCCACATGCATTTCCTTGCATTAAGCATAGGTACATTCCATTGTTGGAACTAGTTTTTCTTACTTGCGACACTCGTTTCCTCCTCTGTATCATAGCATTCATTTGTTATAAAAAAAAAAGACGGTTGGGAAGGGAGTACTATATTGTAATTGGCAGCAGTCGTGTCACTTTTGAACATAGTACAAAATTACTTAGTCCTTGTGTCATCATAATTTTGGGTTTAGCATGGCCTTAGGAAGTTAATCCCGGTACAGAGTTTTCTCTACCGACTGGTTACTCTTACAGTCCTTATAGAGATCATTATTGATGCCTCCTGCATCCAATTGTCACATCATTGAGTCTATGCTTCAAGAGTCTACCATATGTCTCATGCTTTGGTTCAAAGGAAGTCTATCAATCTGCGTCCACCACTCCTCAGAAATCTTGACTTTTCATGTTGGCTATACCCTAGTTTGTCTCAAAATCACATGATACTATAGTCTTCTCATCCACCTAGGCCCTACTTTCATCATTGGTAGGTCACCTTGAACCCAACAACCGACATTTCATCATTGGTCATTGAATGGGTGGTTTCCCTTGTGTTTGAAGGAAAGACATCTATTCACACTTTGGGATTCGTGCAGTGTCTTGGATTCCATTAGCCTTATTAATGGTTTCCTCGCCTTTGTCAATAGTTTTTCATCATTGGTTGTTATTTAGAGGGTCTTTTTCGTATACCTCTTACACTTGGTACATGCAAAAGATGCACAGGGTCATTGGTTCGTGAACATGTTTTTCGTCCGATCTCCACCAAATCATGAAGCTCCTACTTTGTTCCTCGTGCTGACTGATGAGATATTCCTTAATGCTCTCCTTTCAGCGGGTCTCTTTCCATCGACTTCAGCTCATTTATTCTGGATATGAGACCTAGAGTTTTATGAGTACCTTGAGGCTTGCAGTCATTAGTTGCAGTCTCTCTCGCCATTGACAGATGGGAATACTTCAATGTCTCCTGATCAATGGATTTCTCAAGTGTTCGACACCGACTCCTTTCTTCACACTTGTAGAAATGTACTCGGTGCTTTGATACCTACTTTCATTAATGGTAGGTTGTCCCACATTTGTTAATGGTATACCTCAATGACCGGTAATCAAATGATGTCTCATTATGTTCAACCTCAACTCCTTTATTCGCATGATGTAGACTTGCACCTCGATGGATAGTGTAGAAGACTTGAAGACATCACTATGTGGCCACAAATTTCCTGAGTTGTTGCTTCACTTTCATTGGACCAACACCTGTTCAACTTTAGTAATCATGGGAGATTAGATTGTACTCCTTGGTATACAAATATCTTCATATTAGTTTTGAGACTGGTTTCATTGGGCCTTGTTCATGACTATGACAACTTTTGGCATACAACCGCATTTGTATTTGCCTATTCATGGCCACGAGCACTTGATTGGTATATTTTCCACATGGATCTACATGGTATTCTTGGTAGCCACGTATGCAAAGACAATACAGAATGTAATGAGCGATCGAGTTCGTCCAACTGGTTCTCTACCACTCCACTCCTAGGTTATTTATAATGCATTTCGGCCATCACAGATACTCCTTTGATCTCACACATTAGGGGACATTTGTTATAGAAAGATTTGCCTCACCATTGCTATCTTGCACATAGGGCCTTTTTGTATTTCCCTATGCAGGCTTATTATCCCATTTTGATGAATGAAGATCTAAAAATTAACATTTTTCCACATATACACGCCCTATCAACTATACAACAAGCGTATATGCAAGATGCTCCACTACAACCCACGTACATTGATATTTGTGCCAGAAAATACAAAATGGAGTCGAGTTTCCATGTCATGATAAGAGATCTCTAATCCTTGGCCTTCCATATAATGGAAACATTCTGACTCGGCCCTTCAGTTGCATTTTGAAGGCTATAAAAGCACAATTTCGAGCTATGGAAAAGAAGAGAAAGCATTCAACTTTAAGAGAAAAGTTACTCTAGAGAAATTACTTCATATTGATTCTACATCACTTTGTCCCTCAAGTCTTAACACAGTGTTAATCCCCCAAGCTCTTTCCTTATTGTTGAGAGAACCTCATTATCTCTCTCATTCGAGCTTGCCTTTGGTAGAGGAGTGAAGTGGTGGAGGCCCAGTTGGAAGGAACTTGGTTTCTTATTTTCAAAACGTGTCAACACGAAAGTCTATAATGTTGTCACTTCTGTTGATTAATTATTAATAGAAATACTCCTTTCCCGCCCTATTGGTATCATGCAAATATTTAATTATTATCCATGGGCATGTTTGTAATGTTTATTAATGGATTATGTTATCTGATGTGCTACTATGATTTATGTCATCACTATATATGTGCTCTACTTGTTTGTGAAGAACTTCTTGCAGGTATAAAGCTTTGGCTCGAAGTGCTCAACGATGGAACATCATCGAACGTTGGATCGAGGTAGGCCTATATCTTTTCCTACACATTAGTTTATATAACATATGATGGAATTGAGTTGGTTTCTGCAGTCATCCCTGTCTTTTGTGGTTTACCCTTGGCCATAGAGAGTTTTTCCCTCGCAAACAATGGATGGAAACAAAAGTCTGTTTGTAAAGTTAGATGAGAGTGTGAAGGGAAAAGAAAACTTTGGCAATGATAATGAAGCAGATATAATGGGTAAAGGTACCCTTTCCATATTAGTCAAGAATGGAGGTGTTATGTATGTACAATATACTTTGTTTGTTCCAGGTTTAAGGCACAATTGTATTAGCATAGGGCAGCTAAACTCTAAAAATTACAAGACCGTTTTTGAAGGAAGGTTTTGTAAGATTTTTAACAATACTGCCTTAGTTGATGAAGTTCCTATGACAGAAAATATGATGTTTTTGATGAGAATGGAATCAAAAGTAACTTGTTTGAAGGCCTCAGTTAATCTGTCTTATCTTTGGCACAAAAGGTTAGGACACATTAATTTTGGATCTCTTTCTATGCTGCAAAAAAAGAATTTAGTAAGAGGTTTATCCTCTTTCACAAATCTTGATAATAAGATATGTGAAGGTTTTGCAGCGGGGAATAAACATAGAGACAATTTTTCCCAACATCATTTTAGAGCAAGTGCACCTTTGGCTTTAGTACATGCAGATATTTCTGGCCCAATGCAAACTTTTTCCCTTGCAGAAAAAAAATAGTTCCTTCTTTTTGTTGATGACTTTTCAAGAATGTTCTCGGTTTATTTTGTAAGTGAGAAGTCTCAAGTGTTTATCTTTTTTCAAAAATTTAAAGGACGTGTTGAGAAGGAATCAGGGTTCTATTTGAAATTTTTAAGAACTGATAGAGGAGGAGAGTTCACCTCCAATGATTTTAAATATTTATGCACCTCACATGGCATCAAAAAGGAGTTAACTACAACTTATACTCCTCAACAAAATGGTACAATAGAAAGGAGAAACAGAACAATTGTAGAGATGGCTAGATGTATGTGAAAATAAAAGAGTTTGTCAAACATGTATTGGGCAGATACAGTCAATACAATTGCATATATCCTCAACGGAAGTCCTACAAAGATTGTAAAAAAATCTATTCCTTATGAAGCTTGGTTTTGTAGAAAACCAACTATTTCTCATCTGAAAATTTTTGGGTTTGCATGCTTTGTTCACATTCCTGCACAACAAAGACATAAATTAAATGGAAAATCAGTGAAATGTATTTTCATTGGATATTTAGAAGAAAACAAGGCTTATAGGTGTTTTGATCAATTTACTAATAAACTTTATGTTAGTAGAGATGTGATTTTTGATGAAGGGGGAGTTTATCAGAAGAATGAAGGAGAAGATAAAGAGCTTACCCCACATATTGAAAATTTGATTTTTGATAAAATGATCACTCTTTGCATCCTTATGTTGTAATAAATGCAGACTCACCTTCAAGGAGTTCTCCATCAAATTCATCTTCATCTTCTTTGTCAACCAGATCTCAAGTTGATACTCAAACAACACCTCCATCTAGTCCTAGAAAAACCAGAAGTTTGAAGGAAATTTATGAAACATCAAGGTATGATAATGATCAATTTTCTCTTGTTTCTTCTGCAAATTTTGAGCTTGTCAATTTTAAAGAAGCTTGCTTTGTTGAGCCATGGGTGCAAGCAATGGAGGATGGAATGTCTCAAATATAGAAAAATGACACATGGGAGTTAGTTGAACTCCCTCATGGAAAATCTTCCATTGGAGTAAAGTGGATTCACAAGCTGAAATTTAATATGGATGGAAGTATTTCAAAACACAAGGCACGTTTAGTTGCAAAGGGGTATGTGCAACAAAAAGACATCGACTATGAAGAGACATTTTCTCCTATAGCAAGAATGGAAATTGTAAGAACTTTTCTTTCCATAGCATCTCAGTGAAAACTAATAGTTTATCAAATGGATGTTAAATCTTCTTTCTTAAATGAATATTTAAAGGAAGAAGTTTATGTTGAACAACCTCAAGGTTTTATTGTTGAAGGTAAAGAAGATAAGGTGTATAGGCTTAAGAAGGAACTTTATGGTCTTAAACAAGCTTCTAGAGCTTGGTACTCTAGGATTGGTAAATACCTTCATGATCATGGTTTTGTTAAGTGTTCTTCTAAAAGTGCAATTTACAAAAAGTTCATTGGATCATATTTTATTATTCTCTGCTTGTATGTAGATGACTTAATATTTATGGGCACCTCAGTATCACTTGTGAAGGAATTTAAGCAAGAAATGAAATCAAAATTTGAGATGTTTGATTTGGGAGAAATGAAATATTTTTTGGGCATGCAAATCAGACAAACAACTGAAGGTATATCTATTTGCCAAACCAAATATGTTGAAGACATGTTGAGGAGGTTTAACATGCATAATTGTAAAGTTGTGAGTACTCCTCTTGTTATTGGGAGAAAATTGATGAAAGAAGATGAATCTTCTCTCTGTGACCACTAGTAGACCATACATTATGTTTTCTATAAGTCTAGTTGCTAGGTTCATGAATCAACCCCATGAGACTCATTGGCAAGAAGCTAAAACAATACTCATATATGTAAGTGGTACCCGATTTTTTGGATTGTTTTATAATATTACTAATAATTTCAATGTTGTAGCATACAAATATGCAGATTCGGCAGGTAGCTTGGATGATCGCAAAAGTACTTTAGGATAAGCTTTTCTTTTTGGAGGAAATCTTGTTTCCTGGAGCAGCGAAAAGAAACCCACAGTTGCTCTTTCTACAACCGAAGCGGAGTACATTGCAGCATCATCTACAAGCACTCAATTCATTTGGATGGCAAGATTGTTAGAAGAATTGAGCATGGAAATTTGTAAACCTATTAAAGTTTATTGTGACAATCAAAGAACAATCTATATGACAAAGAATCTAGTTTTCCATAGTAGTAGTAAACACATTGACATTCACCATCACTTCATTGGAGAGCTTGTCCAACAAGAGTTTCCCTTTTTTGAATTTTGTAAATCTAAAGATCAGCTTGCAGATATTTTTATGAAGACTCTTCCAAAGGATCAATTGGAGAAACTCAGATCACAGTTGGGAATCCTCAAACATGACATTAAGGGGGAGATTGAAGAAACTAATGCCTGAGTTTTCGGCATGCCTATGACAGCTGGAGGGGCTTCTTATTCAAATATAACCATCTCTGCCATTTGTTGTTCTGAATTTTCAACGTTTCTCCTCTTAAATCTCCACGTTTCATTTGCATTTGTTGAATTAAATATTGTGAAAGTGATTTCCAAAATTTGATATCTAAGTTTTACTTTTGTTTCTCATTAGCTATAACAGATAATCAATGATCAGATTTTCAAACAGAGTTTATTTTTGAATCTATATTTTCTGGGCGTGACTCCTAAGTGAGCACTTAAATCCATTTTTTCAGATTCTTCACTTATGTTAGATAAAATTCCCTCCATAAAACTTGAGTCGTTAAAGAGTGGAAACTTTCCATTGTTTCTTCTCCCAAGATTCAATATTGAATCCAGAAAAAATATAAAGTTGCATGGCAATGAGATTTGTTACAATGATCAGTCCTGGAGGATACAGGACGTATCGTTGTAACCTTCTTTCTTACTGTCAATAAATTTGATATCTTCCTTGCTGAATAAAGATTGTTAGGAATCTGATCGCGACCTGGCATATACCTACCACAAAAGTTGGCGAATAGTGAGATCATGCATTGAATCAATCTAGCAGTCATGGAAGATCTATACTACAGACATCTGGTATAGATCGAAGGCTACCCATTCGTGACTTTACCGTGAAGAATAATCGCTGGAAAATCTAGAACCCATTCGTGATTTTACCAGGAAGAATACTCGCCGGAAAATCCCCGAGCTTCAGTTAAGAGGCATAGGTCAATCATTACTACCAGTATGGGATCTGAAACGGAATTGGTAATATCTATTTTCTTGGCTATGGGAAATGCCATAATTAAGTAATTTTGTTTTCCTGCTGCTAACTCTATCTCAGGCATCCAAGAATGTGGGTAAAAAGGTTATCTAGCCGAGGAAACAAAATTGCAGGGTTGATCCGAGAGATGCAAGGTTGACTTCCTCATATCGATGGAGGGTTTATGAAGATGAAGGGTTTACTTCATCGGGTGGGCCAAGGAAAAAAAATAGTGGGAGGATCAATTCTATGGAGTTATATTGAATTAGATGGAGATTTGTTCGTATAAATGCGCACGGCCGTAAACTAATTACGTAGTTGTTTTGGATTCATAGTTTTCACGGAGATATGTGGGTTTCAAATTACCCTCCAGCTTACTCTTGCCATTGGATAAATGGACTGCTTTTTAACTTGCTGAAATTGTTCACCATTTGAATCGGCTATAATGCTTATCTATATAATTTGTGCCGAATATTCCCTATATAATCAAAGTTCATATATGCTATGGAGTGTGGTGCGGAGGTGTGAGAATGATTCGAGGCGGCTATGTGGGCTGTTAAAATATGCTACAAGTTCTTGTTTCCTAGTTGTGTATCCCACATGATTGAGTAAGCAGGTCAGCAGAGGATAAAAGTCTAACTTATGCTAGTGGGGGTTGTCAACGTATCAGTTGCCGCTTTACTTTGCGAGAATTCATTCAAAAGGTCACGCCAGATTCGGGTTTAATGCTCAGTTCAATAACACAAAATCAAGGTCGAATCAATAGAAAGTTGAGGAGAAGTGCGTGCTATTTTGTTTGAGAGAAGGCTTGCAAGTCAGGGAGAAATCCGCTTAGGAACTTAGCGGTGGAACTTGGAAGTCCAGTGAGCCTCATCGTCTTCAACAATCTTGAACTTTGAATTGATCTATCTTGAAATTTGCATTGATCTGAGTCGGAAGGAGCTAACAAATTTTACAATGCAGCCAAGTATGGGATCGTATCAAGAATGCATGCAAACTGTTTCGAGAAAGCTCTCAATAACAAGAAGCAGATGCGTGCTATTTTAAAGGGAGTAGCAGACATCCAGGGACAGGGACAAGGACAAGAGATAGGGACAGTGGGCTCATCTTGAGGGACAGTGGGTAGGGACAATGGGCTAACAAAGGATAGGGACAATGGTCTAACATGGACAGTGGGAAGAGTAGCAAGTTTTCAGTGGTCAGACCAACAGATAGTGAAAGGTTAAGCATAAAACAAAGGGTCAGTTTTGAGTAGAGACTTTGATTTCCCCTAATATCATCATGACAATGGGACAAGAAACTTTATAACCTGTGGAAACAAATGATATAAGGCAAATGAAAATTGCCTCATCAGCCAAAACTGGGAAGTGGATTTGGGTTAATGCCAAATAGTATCAAGGCATTTTAAAATGAAGACTAGCTCGTCTGAAATGGGAGCAGACAAGGAAAAAAAGGTCTCAAAGTGAAAGTACTTGGGTCCTTTGCAAGAAACAACATTCAAACAAGTCCTCTTTGCAAGTATGTGGCAACAAGTCCAAAGGAAAATGAAAAGGAAAATTCATTGATGATTATGCCTTATATAGTCCCACATCCACACCTCTCACTTGGTCATCTGATCTTTATGTGAAAGAACTGTTAAAGGTAAAAGAGAGGTTGGAAGTAGTAGAAGCTAAAGAGTTGGAAAGAGATTGTACAATCCATAGAATCACAGCTGAAAACCAGGATTTAGCAGAAAGCAACAAAATTCTGAAGGAGCAAGTGTCATTGCTACAAGAAGCTCTTCGAATAGGGAAAACATAATGGCAACGCATGAAAGCGGAAGTGAAAAACATGAAGAAAATTGCAGTGGAGAATACAGAGGTGATGAATGCGAAGCCATCCCAGGATAAGGGGAAACTAGTTACCCAAATAGACAACAATGAAGAGACATCAAGAGAAGAGAGGAAAGGAGATTCCGCAAAACTCTCCAAAACCTGGGCTCAAGTTATTAGCAATCCTACTAAGAGGGAAGAGGAAACAAACATTCAGATTGACAACATGCAAGATAGAGAAAGAAAGGAAAGACATGATAGAGAAACAAACATAATTATCAAGGGGGTAAAAGATTATGGGAAAAATGAATGTACTCTTGACCTTGCAAGAGACTTCTTGAAAGACAAGCTCTAATGGAAAGGACAAATATGTTAAGCATGGAGAGTAGGTAAGCCTAACGGTGAGAGAGCCAGGCCCATAAAATTCATCATACCCAACTTCCGTGATAAATATATCATTCTAAGCAGGAAGCAATTATTGAGGGGTTCTCGGTTTTTTCTAGAAGAAGACTTAATCGTAAGACAACAAGAGGAAAGGAGGGACGAGATGACAAAAGTTAGGGAAGTAAGAGATGAGGGAAAAAGAGCATGGATTTATAAAGGTAAAGCTGTGATAGCACAATTTGGACCTCCTTCCAAAACAAGGTAGCAAGACGATAACAAAGAAGAGGCAGCAAACTCTTCAACAACAAATGAGGAAGCAAGGTCAGTATGGGTAAGCAAAGACAAAGACTCAACTGTGAGTCTTGCATGCCAAAACAAATAGCAATCAAATCGTACCCAAGTTTCCTTAAGATTAGTTTGTTGGAACTGCAGGGGTTACCCATGGAGACAAGAACCTGGGTTAGGGCCTATTGAGGAAGATAGAGACATAATTTGCTTGATAGAAACACATGAGCATGAAGGGTACAAGACACCTTTGTTTGAAGGGTATTGGAAGATAGCAATGTGGAACAAGGCAACAGGAATGGCAAAGGGCACGGGGGTATCATGGTATTAGTAAGAGAAAATGAAGGTCGTTTCATTCAGCTAGAAAAAGAAGACCCAAATAAGCAATTTGTCTGGCTTAAAATATTAGAAAATTGAAATCACATGAGAATTGCAACATGCTATTTTGTTCCGCAAGTTTCAAAAATCTACAAAAGTAGAGGGCTTGACCAGAAAGATCCCTTTGCTGCCTTAAAAAAAGATATTGCAATATATTCTCAGCTAGGTGAAGTCCTTATAGTGGGGGATWTCAATACTAGAATTGCAGGTGAACAAGCTAGCATTCTCTGTTGCAAAGAAGACGATGACCCTATATGGCTTACAGAAGAGAGTAATCATCAGTGGGAATGAATTTCAGAGGATAAAAGCTGCAATATCTTTGGAGAACAATTTCTTACGCTATGTGGGGCTTTCAACTTAGTCATTTGTAACGGTATGACTAGATGGGAAAAGTCCGGTAATTTCACTTGCAATACTTACAATGGAGCAAGTGTAGTAGATTATGCAATTTCCTCGCATAATTTGTGTGGGAAAATGGAGGAAGTGCTGATTGGAGATCAAATTTGGGACTTAAAATCGGATCACAAACCAATTTATTTAAGTTTCTCTTGGACCAAAAAGAAGCAATTAGGGTCAAAAACTCAGTGTGTTCAACAAAATCCCCCAAATGGAAGAATTCTTTTGACGCCAGAGAATTGTAATACCTTCAAAAATACACTAGAGAGGCTCTTCGAGAAGGAGGAAATCTCATTTCATGGCCTTCATAGTCACGGATTAACACATTTAATTTAAAGCGCACTTGTTGAGTGCAAAAGAGAAAAAATTAAGAAGTCTGAAACAAATTGTTTTTCGGTTAATGCTTGGTTTGACGAGGAATGCAAAAAGGCAAGGAG
>JASDQU010243107.1:4038-35774 GCA_032191745.1 Picea mariana
AATTTGGATAGAACCCTCAACCTTGGTCATTGAGGGAGTGCACTGAGGACTTGGGATTTGCGATATTGGTACATTTTTCATCTCCGTTGAAGGTGGAGTGTCCTGAATTGAAACAAAAGGGACAATATGTTGGCTTTGGACTTTAGGGTTAGGACTAGTGAGTTCTAGTCTCTATTAGGTATCTTGGGGGGGTCCAAATGCATGGGCTATAGTTCATTGGTTTTAGATGGGATGGTGATTTCTCAAGGTGGCGATTGGGGTTGTGGGGGTGATTGGGGTTGCTCAGTAATGATGGTGGTGGATGGAGTGGTGTTATGTTTAGGGTCATCCTAGATGTCAATAATTTGGGCTGCTCAAGTCACTGCTCGAGTAGGAGGAATGGTTGATGATATTGTCCGGGGGTTCAAAATATTTACTAGGGAGATCCCCATCCTAGGTTTCTTGTCCAATGGGTCTCCAATGAAGGAAGCGCTTAGGATGTCATTGAAATATTTACTTGTTAACATGGCTTACTATGGAATATGTGGGAACATGGGAAATGTTCTCTTCTTGAATTCCAGTGGCTGCATCTCTTTCTCCTCCTCTGAATCTGTCTGCACTGGAGCATCTTTCTTCTATTTCTCTGGGCCCGAGCTTGGTCCTACCCCTGCTTCCTGCCCCTTTTTCTTCAAAATTTCTGTCGACAGAAGGTAGTTCATCCCCTACTTGCACAGGTTTCATTTAACTCTTGTCCATGACACAAATTCCTTGTTGAAGGCCTCCTCATCCAGGTAGAATGGAATCATATGGGAGTTGAAGTCTTCTTGCTTGGCATGCCTTGGCCGAAAAAATGTGGTGGAGGTTCATGTTGAATGTGATGTTTTGTGTGTTCAGATTGAGCAACTCCTAAGGTATGCGCAACCTTTGTGTTGTTTCAAGAAACCTATTATATCATTTAGAGAAATTTGTGTTTTTGAATGTAGTGTTCTCTAAGTCCGACGTTGAGTGCCAAGGATCAAATATATTTTCCAATTGGCCCTTGTCTGCTGGCGATAGCAGCCTTCCTGTAGCTGGCATCCACTTCATCATGGTGAACACAACTAACAAGTATCTGTAGGTGAAGGTGCTTCCCTTCTCCTGAGCTTCCTCACATGCCACCAAGAGTTCTTCCAGCAAGTAGCTACACTAATTAAACATGGCATTGTTGGTGCAACAATATTCCACTGATAGGGAATCTAATGTGCATTCACCTTTGTAATATGAATGCATGACCTTGCTAGAAATTATGTAACAAGCAGTCTTGACTTTCTAGGGAGGAATGAGGTCAATATAGGCTATGCACCCCCCCCCTCTGAGTATGAAATCATTCGTACAAGATGGGTTCTCACTTTTTCTTCCCATGTTTACTGAGACCTTGAAATCCTTTGGATACATCCTCACCTTCGAGTGATAATCCAGTAAGTTGATGGATATCCTCCGCATGAATTGGGTATATTCTATCTATCCATAGGCTCTTGTCGTGTACCCTGCTAATGAGGAACTTGGTACATCTCGCAACCTCACTAGTAGTGCCAAAAACTAGAAAATATCTGAGATTCATAATGGTGGAGTTGAATAGGTTGATGAACTCTGGCTTCGACATGAACTGCATTCCTCCCAACTCATATTGAGTGACACTCCAGAATATATCAATGTTCAACTGCGAGAATAAGACCTGGTATTTTAGGTCGATTTCAAGGAGTTTGACTTGCTCGACCTTCCCTTTGAGATCGCCCACGATCTCGACCCAGGGATCACATGGCTCATCTAACACTGTATATTTAGAAACTGCACTTTTGATTCCTGTAGCTCTCATCATAGTGACTCTATATTGTCAACAGACTTCAATAGGCTAACTGGGATTGGGGATTGAAACTAAGGGCCGAGGGATGGCACAGACGTGAGCATAATTCAAAATTCACAAGGCACTAGTTCTTTGTGGGGAAAAATATGTCTTACACCGAGTTCACACACCCTTATACTTGGGCTTAGCTGGCAAGTTATGTAATAACTGATAATACTGTTCATCATTAACCATATAGATGCAACTTGGAGATGAGTTGTTCGATGAGATTGGTTAACAGGGTAAATCTACTGGGTGATACTGGCATTTACTGAGCAATTTGGTTAGGGATGTGGCCGACTTCAGACCTTACCATTTGAATAGATGATAATATTGGTGTGAATACCGATAGAATCTTTGTGTATCATGGCTTTATGGTTTAACAACTTTCATATGGGTTACTATGGCAGTCATAAAGGCTATGACTGGATTGGGTTCATGTGACATATGGAATAGGATTGCATCCAGATTCTCTCTCCCTCTGACCACAAAGGGTTCCCCTTCACATTTAATGACTGTCATTAATGGATTCATGGATATTCTGATCCTACGTTGTTGAGTAAGAAGTTATGCACCAAACAACACTTATACAGAAAAATGAAATACTGTTGTGATGCAACAATGCACACTCCGAATTTATTAACTGAATTCACAGAAATTGCAAAACAAATTCAGATCTAACTACTATACATGATCCTTTGTACTAGAGAAACAATCCTTCAGCTTAGTTCTGAGAAATATAGGGTTTCAGGCAAGCACCATTCATCCATCCTGGCCGAAGTATACCATCCAGTTGTCTGAGTTTGACTGCTCCAGAAGGTCGGATCTCCGCAACTATAAATGGTACCAACCAATGCATGAAAAACTTGCCTAGATTTTTATGGTATCAACTATCATCAAGTAGGATATTATCTCCTTGCGCAAATGTTTTAGTATTAATTTGTCTGTCATGCCAAGATTTTTTCCTTTCTTTCTCAATTGATTGATGAAAGTCTGCTAAAAACCTAGTCTCATCAAGTTCTTTCAACTTTGTAACCCTCTGTGAAACTGATTCATCCTTTGACATGTGTGTAATTTGTGCAATGTATAGACTCGGGGTAATGAAATCTGTAGGTACCACAACCTCTTTCCCATAGACTAGCTGAAATGAAGTATACTTGTGGAGTTGCTTTGTGGTTGTCCTATAATCCCATAAAACTAGTGGGACTTTGTCATCCCAGTCTTCCTTGTTTGCGCAACAACCCTTCATTAATCCTCTCTCCAAAATATTGTTAAATTCCTTTACCATGCCATTGGATTTTGGATGGTAGGGAATACTCTTATGATGTTTGATTAAGAACTATGTTGTAATATTTGTTATTGTACTATTGATAAAATGACCACCCGATCACTGGTCAGAATCCTAGGACATCCAAAATGAGTGACAATACTTTCAAAAATAAACATGGTAGCAGTATCAGTCGAGCACTCTTGGATAGTTTCTCCCTCAACCCATCGTGTAAGGTAATCAGTTGTGGTAATAATATACTTGGCCTTTGAATGCTTAGCTATGGGGTTGATTGGCCCAATGAATTCAACCACCCATTTCTCAAATTCTTGCAGAGCTCGAACTAGCTGAAGAGGTAATTCATCTCGTTGTCATGGCTTGACTACTCTCTGACACACTTTGCAAGATATATCATATTCCTTTGCATCCTTGAAGAGTGTGGCCCACCATAATCCATCTTGGAGGACTTTCTATGCAGTGGAATTTCCTTGAACATGACCTCCCGCAACTCCATGACCTTGGTGTTTGTTTTGGGGAATCCGTACCTGAACTGTTAAGTCTCTATGTGAGATATTTGTACACCCTCACACATCCCCGAAACATGATCCATGAGTCTGTCCTGTATTGTTGGTTGGGAAAACCGAATGTCCTGTAATTGTTGAGCCTTGTTATGTTGTAGTGTCTATCTGTCACCAGTTTTGGGAAGCCCGTGTCTATGTTTCTAGTGGACTATTGTGGCCATGCAGTGCTTGAATTAGTGTGGTTTGTGGACCAGTGTATGTTCGTGTGGAGCCTCGTGCTTGCCCGATTATGTTGGAAATCAAGTTGAAGGAAACAAATTGTCTAGCTTGTGTGTAACACTCTCTCCTATGAGCAACTCTCTCTAGGTGAGAGAGTGCGCAGAGGAAGTGAGAACTCCTAGAAGGGGTCTTGTAGCTGCCACAAATCTCAGAGAATTCTACTTCGGTCTGTTGCTGAAGCCCAAGGAAAGGGAGGTTAGCAACTGAAGGATTGTTCAAGTGGCAGTGAAGGTGTATACTCTTGGGGTGGGACAGGCATGTGGGGAATGAGGGTCTATGAGTAGTGGGTGTAAATGAATCCTAGGAGAGAATCCTTCCTCTGTAATTGTCTTCCCATTGACCTTGCCTATCCTAGGATTCCCTGTCCAGTGGAGCTTAGTCCCATCTCGGGGGTGAACTACTATTGAGAGTGATGAGCAATGCAGTCTAAGGCTAGGAGGTTTGTGGAAGGTATGCACATAGTTGGTGGAATTACTACAGTTTCAAAGATAAGTATCAGTTTGTGCTTAATATTATGTTTTTCATGCCTGTGATGCTTATATGTTATCATGTATTATGTTGCACATATGAATCATTGTTAATTTCCTTGATGATGTGAATTAGCAGTAATCACGTGCTTACTCTGAGTTGTTTATTTAAATCTGTTAATTAGGTTTAACATGCATGTTTTATATATATAAGTATGAGAATGTTCCACGTGGTAACGTTTCCTAGAAAGAGGGTTGAAGGCTGGGGATGTTACATTATGGTATTAGAGATGAAAAGGCTGAAGAAAGGTTATGTATGGTGGCATTGTCTGGCCTTTTGGTGGCTGGGGATGTTACAATCTGGTATCAGAGAAAATGTTACAACACTGAGCTTGGATGGGCCATGTTAGTGGAAGTTGAAGCAAGATTTTCAGAAATAATTGTTGTCAAAGTAGACAAAATCCGAGTTCTGGGCATGGTTTCAATGCAAAGCCTGAATGGGTCGAATAAGTGGTCATTAGACCCTAGGTTTCAGGTGGAAATTGTGTTTGGAAGAACCAATTTTTGGACCTTAGAATGTTCCTAAGTGCCAAGGAGTCACTTGGCTATGTTACAAAGCTCAGGAGGTGTAGCGCTATTATAAAACCATAGTCAATGTGGTATATGGACATAGGGAGAGAGAGAGAGAGAGAGCTCAACACAGAAGTGTTGGAGCCATAGGATCTATTTGGGAGGAAAGGAGATCCCTCATGACCTTCAAATATGGAGAAGGTGCAGGAGAGTTATCATGGAAACCTTTCAGAATTTCCACAATCGGGAGAAATGAGGAGTGCTGATGCACGAACTTCTAATACCCGAAACACTAAAAACTAGAGAAATATCTACACCATAGATCAAAGGATGAAAACTTGACCGTTGGATCAAGCAGAAGGTAGATTGTAGTTTCGAAATTTCGGCAATCGGGAGAAACGAGAGGTGCGGATGCACGAATTCCCGATGCCCAAAACTCTGAAATG
Source organism: Picea mariana (assembly GCA_032191745.1). NCBI lineage: Eukaryota > Viridiplantae > Streptophyta > Pinopsida > Pinales > Pinaceae > Picea > Picea mariana. The sequence goes on from JASDQU010243107.1 coordinate 9,450, forward strand.
AAAAGTGAGCAGGGTAGGACCCAATGACATGGTCTAAGGTGACATAGACCTTCCTATATCTACCACGTGCCACTACCTTAGTTGGTGAAAGTTGTACTACGTGGGCCCGAAGGGTAAATTAGATCAGAAATTCGGATGTCGGAAGATTGGGAAGAAACTAGTGTGGGAAATTTCGAGGTCCAAAGTCTTGAATTCCTGAAGTCTCGAAACTTTGAAGATGAAAATACCACAGTGGATTTCAGCCATTGGATGATGGGTAAACGTGGACCATTTATCCACTTGACTTCATGATTTTGGTAATTGGAACTCCGAGAGATAGTTGTGTGTGCTTTGAAATCCCTGAAAGCTGAAAGCTCGAGTAGCACCTAATAGTTTAGTGTTTGTTCATGACCTGCGGTCGCATGGGTTGGGGAATAAGAAAAAGGGGGCTATCACCCAAAATTTACAGAGCCGAGAAAATCTCATAATATTCTTGAAATCAAAAGGTTTTCTTAAATCGGATTGGTTTTGAATGTGTGGAATTTGTTAAGGAGAGATGGCCTGACAAATTCTGGTTGTCTACATGTTGTGATTGCAGAAGTTTGATGAGTACCAAAACCGATTAGAATTTCCATGGAGTGCAAAGAAATGGAAAGACACAGAATGCTTCCAGTTCAGAAAATGAAAGAGAAGGAATGGACGTCCACTTGGGAGTTGAAGTATCGAACTCCAATGGGAATGGAAAAGAGATATATAAGGAAGGAAATATGAGGAAGATCATTGAAACATTGCAGAAAGATGCCCAAAAACGTCGAGCAAATAGCAGAAAGCTTAGGAAAACTCAGTAAAAACAAGGAGAATTCAACATAAAGTTGTTAAAGAGTTTGGAGAGAATAGAAAAGAAGTTGGATAAGGAGAGTGACTCGAGAAGAATAGGGAGTCACTGAACTTCTAAGGGGAGAAGATCAAGGAGTGATGGTAGACACCATCACCACTCCCAAAGTCACTCCAAGAGAAGGGCACACAGTAGTTCAAGCCCATCTCCTACCAGAAAGTAGAGGAGATATGGAGTGGATGAACTGAAGGGATAAATGAATAAGATTAAGCCTACTACATTTGATGGAGAACATAAGAAGGAGAAAGATGTCGAAACATGGTTTCTTGGCATGAGGAACTATTTCCAAATGCAGAATTATTCCTCTCATGCAGAAGGAAGAATTGCGATGTATCAACTGAAGGGAAAGGAATTGATGTGGTGGGATCAACTTGTGCAGGTACAATACATTACAGAGAAATATATCACTTTGAAGGAATTCAAGAGGTATTTCGAGAAGAAGTATTTGACTAAGAGATATTATGAAAGAAAGATGAAAGAGTTCTTTAAACTCATTATAGGCAGCATGACCATTGATGAGTATGAATGAAGGTTTATAGAATTTCTAAAATATGTTCCGTTCATAAAATATGAGACTATCAAGATTCAGAGGTATATAAGTGGATTGCCACCTTCCATTGGTGACAAGATTCAGTATGATTATCCCAATACTATGGAAGAAATGATAAAGAGGGTGAAATGATTATATGAACAATAGAAATAAAATCCTACCTTCCAGAAGGCTTGTTAAGACAAAAATAAGTTCAAGAAAGAGAAGAGGCGGAAAGGAACTAAGTCATCCTTTTTCACAAACAGTCCTCAAGGAAAACCATCTTTTAGAGAGCCTAGAAAGGCTGAAATGGTTGGAAAAATGCCAAGACAGACACATATGGAGTGTTGGGGTTGTAAAGGAAACCATAGGTATAGATATTTCCCCCACCAAAATGATAATGTGAGAGTTTTCCACAATGTTCAGCAAGATGAAACAGTGGAGGATATGGGCAGTAGAATTACAAGGATCTATGTGGCCCTGGACAACAAGAAATATGAATATCAGTCACACATGATTGAAGTGGAAGGTATGATTAACAACCGACCATTTACTATTTTAATTGATTTAGGGTCTAGCCATAGTTATATAGATCCTAGAGTGGTGGAAAGTTTGCATTTATCAAGAAGAAAACATGAAAAGTATTGGTTAGTGCAGTTGGCTACAGGAACCAAGAGGAAAGTCACTGATTCGGTTAAGTCTTGTTTTGTAGACATGAATGGACTGAGCACGAAGGCTAAATTGAAAATTCTGCCTTTAGGCTCTCATGATTGTTTAATTGGGATGGACTGGTTGGACTAGCACCATGCCATCCTGGACTGTCATTAAAAAGCATTCACTTTCCTAGATGAGGAAGAGAATCAGAAAGCAGTCCAAGGAATTCCCAGAGCTGTTGCTATCAGAGAAATCTCAGCAATCCAACTAAAGAAGTGCTACAAAAAAGGCTGTCAATTATTTGCAGCCCATGTGGAGGAAGCATCTAAGGATGACGTCTCAAATATTGGAGATCATGCGGTACTAAAGGAGTTTGAAGATGTATTCCAGGAGGTACCAGGATTACCTTCCAAAAGAGATATTGACTTCTCTGTAAAGTTGATGTCTGGAGCAGCTCCAGTGTCGAAAGCTCCTTACAAAATGAGTACGCCAGAGCTGAAAGAGTTGCAATTGCATCTTGAAGAGATTCTAAAGAAGGGGTACATACACCCAAGTGTGTCACCTTGGGGAGCCCCAATCCTATTCATGAAGAAGAAAGATGGAATGTTGAGTTTGTGTATCGATTTCAAACAATTGAACAAAGTGACTGTAAAGAACAAGTATCCTCTATCGAGGATTGATGACCTCTTCAATCAGTTGAAGGATGAAAAGATCTTTTTGAAGATAGATATCAGGTTGGGATATCACTAGGTAAGGATAAAGGATGAAAACATCAACAAGACCACATTTAGAACAAGGTATGGTCATTAAGACTTCATAGTGGTGCCATTTGGGTTGTCAAATGAAACCGTTTTTTTTATGTGTTTGATGTATGGTGTATTCAGGGACTATTTGGAAAAGTTTGTCATAGTATTTTTGGATGGCATTCTAGTGTATTCCAAGTTGGAGGAAAAACATGAACAAAATCTAAGGATGGTGTTGCAGGTTCTAAGGGAGCACCAACTATTTTCCAAGTTGAGCAAGTGCTCATTTTATCAGGAGAAAATCCATTACTTGGGGCATATTATTTTGAAGGATGGGATAGCTATAGATCCTGAGAAGATTGAGGCCATTAGAGGATGGTCAGTGCCAAGGAATGTGACAGAAGTCAGATCCTTTATGGGTCTAGCTGTTTATTACAAAATGTTTATCACAGGGTTCTCAAGGTTAGCTCACCCTATCACTTTCTTGCAAAGGAAAGATAAGAAGTTCCAGTGGACAGAAGATTGCGAGCAAACATTTCAACGATTGAAGCAATTGTTAACCAGTGCTCCAATCTTGAGGATTGTAGACCCAAACAAAGATTTTTTGGTGTGCATTGATGCATGTAAAGAAGGAATGGAAGGAGTCCTTAGTCAAAATGGATTTGTAATTTGTTATGAATCCAGAAAGTTGAAAGAGCATGAAAGGAATTACGCAACTCATGATTTGGAGTTAGCGACCATTGTTCATGCTCTGAGAAAATGGAGACATTACCTCATGGGAAGGAGGTTTGAATTGAGAAAAAACCATAATGGTCTGAAGTATTTATTTGATCAGCCAACCTTGAATGCTAGACAAAGTAGGTGGCTGGAATTGCTCTATGAATATGACCTTGATATCAAGCATATCAAAGGGAAGGAGAATAAAGTGGTGGATGCACACAGCAGGAGAGGACACAAATTATATGCTACAACCATTAGCATGTATCAGACTGATATAAAGAGAAGATATTTGGAAGTTGCAAGCACTGACTTGCAGCACATGGAGTTGGTAGAAAAGCTACAACAAGGCGAAATGCCACAGAAAGTGGAAAATTATAAGTTAGATACTAATGGAATACTTTTGTACAAGAACATAGTTTATATTCCTAATGTCCAGGGTTTGAAACTTACAATTCTGATATAAATGCATAACGTGCCTTATGCTGAGCACCCTGGATATCAGAAGGCTATGGAAATAGTCAAGAGCCATTACTTTTGGCCAGGTATGAAAAAAGAGATCATTGAATACATCTCCAGATGTATGGAGTGCCAGAAGGTTAAAGTTGAGCACAGGCACCCAGTGGGGTTGATGCAGCCTTTACCCATTCCTAAGTAGAAGTGGGAAGTGGTTACAATGGATTTCATCACCGGTTTGCCCAAAATAGGAAAGAAACATGATTCCATTATGGTGGTGATGATGTTGGCCCTTGACCAAGTTTTGAGGAACACTTGGTCATATTTGACCATTTTTGGAACTTCGTCAGCCTGTCAAAGACAAAGCACCAAGCGAAGAAGAAATCATGGGATCTTGGTCCACTTTTAGGCCCTTTTAGGGTTTTTGGGTTATTGTAATGGGAAAGGGATGTCGGCCTGTGGGTTTACCCACACTTAGGCCCACTTTTGTAATGTATAAATAGATACTTAGGCAATGTAAGAAGTAGTAGATGGCTTGGTGCTAGTAATTATATCTGTGTGATCGGATGCATATTGTAAATGATATATGCATGATTGTAAGAGGCTTACAGAGCTAAGTGCAAGTTGTTGTAAAAGGTTTTGAAAGACTTTGTGTGGAAGCGTAAGGAAGAAGAATCTAGTGAGTTGCGCAGATCTTATGGCCTTTGTGAAGAAGGTTTTGAGGCTCTGTGCTATAACTGATGATTGAAGATACTAATAAAGAAGAAGATTTGGTGGACGTAGCCCCAGGGTGGGGGTGAACCACGTAAATCTATGTGTTATGCTTTGTGTTTTGACTGATATGGTTATTTCTATGTTGCTAAGTGCTTGATAAATAGATTTAGTTATGCTTTGTGCTTCTTAAGATGTGTGTATGCTAGATCTGATACGCATGAAGTTTCTTAGTGTTGATCTTCAGGATCTAATCTACTTTATTGTTGCTAAGTGTTAAAATTCCTTATATCTAGATGAATATTGTGATGCTCTGTGATATCTGTGAAGTGTAATATGGGTTAAATACTGATGAATGATCTATGCTAAGTTATTTCTAAGTGTTGTAATCACAGATCTGTGTCCCAACTAAGGTTGCAGACATCTGAGTCTTGCAACCACCCCTACCTCTACCTCTGGTGAGACTTCATCTACTTCAAAGGTGTTGCTGAAAGGGCCGATAGTTAGGGCTTTGCTGGTGCATTGTTGTAGCATTTAACCCTGGGTCTTCCCCTATGCCAATAAATGGTTCCGTTGCCAGGACCTGAAACTATGATCGCTGGGAACTAGAAAAGAATAAGCTTTGTGCAAAGAAATATCTATGCGTAGATTTGTTGCCCTAGTGCACAGTATCCTACTTGAACTATGAAGATTTGTGCGAAGAAAGAAAGGTCAAATATGAAGACAAGAGGTAAGATCTATAAGCTCCATGCCTTGGTAAAGGTAAGAAAGTTCTAGATCTAAAATCTTCGTGCTCTGTAGAAGTAAGATAAGTGGAAAGTTTTGTTTCTAAAACATGGATCTAGGTATTTTTGATAGATTCTATCCTAGCTTGAAAAATAGGGCACTAATAGATGAAAGAAAGTTTGATATGAATAGATCTGATAGATATGTTAGACCTATGCATAGAAAGAATGTATGGACTAACAAATGGATGCAGGATCCTAGAAATAATTTTTTTCACGCTAGCTACCATAATCCTAGTGCACAGTACAAAAGAGGTTGGGGATCATTTACAAGAAAGAGAGGATTAACCCTCTGTTACAGTTGCAAAAAACCAAGACATCTAGCTAAAGAATGCCCTGGTAGAAAACTTAGTTGTATTTGTTGCAAAGATTTAGACCATGAAGTGTTGGATTTCCCTAGAATTATTGCTAAGATCGAAAGAATGAATCTCACTGTAGAACACCCTAAGACAAATCCATAAATAGCATAAACCCAAAAAGAATCAGTGAAGATATTACTGCAGATGAAAGACTTCTTGAAAGATCAACGACATATTAGATTATCATAAGTCTTTAATGAAAAAGAGCAAATCAAAGTAAGAATAGAATACCTTGACATTGACTGTGTTTTGGATGAGGAAACACAGGTGAATGTCATGATAGAAAGAAATTGGGAAGCTATAGGAAGGCCTGCTATGATCCCTTCACTAAATGGAATCGGGTTATTCAGAGGAAAACTGGTAAATACATGTAGAAGGCTCACTCAGATCTCTATGAATTTTAATGGACCTTCAACAAAGGAAGATTTTGAGATCATCAGATTTATTGAGGATAGTGCCCCATTCACTATGCTACTTGGAAAGCCTTGGATTGACAACGATCAAGTTAGACGCAAGGAAGAAACAGAAGCTTTGGAACAAAATAAATAAGAATTAAAAGACTTTATGACCAAAAACATTGCACAGTTGATTGGGGAACAAAAGAACAGATATAAGCCTCTTGACATTAGAGACCCCAATGTCGAAGATGAAAGAATGTCAGGAGGCTCGCAGAAGACTGAAGTACTTAATCTAGATGCAGAAGAGGTATTACCCCTAAAATATTCTCAACAACACGTAGTGACTACACTAAAGGAAGATAGGAATCAGAATGGAAAAAGAAAGACCGAGTTGAAGATTAATGGGAAAAAGGCTAGAAAGTTAAGTAAGAAGAGGGCAAAGATTGAAAAACTATAGGAGACTCCAAATGGAAGATCGTAGAAAAAAAAATGCAAAATTTGAACTTCATTGGGATATCAAAACAACAACCTATAGCACTTCGCCATGGCGAAGTAATATAAACATTGGAATGATATATCTGTTTGACTTCCACCCCAAATGGATAGAAAAGCATTGATGGATCATCACTAGACCATTGGACCAAAACATAATGGATAGAGCAACTTTATTGAAAGATTCATACTCATTACAAGCAGACTATTGCCAAATTTCTTATTTATCCCATCGCACCATTCCCAAAGAACACTTTTTCCAACTGATAATTTGAAGCCTGCAAACTAGTGATTGTATCTAGTGATCATTGCACCCTGATTTTTCATCCAAGTATAGTATCTGAGATCATTGTAAACCTCAATTATTTTTCCGGGCGCGTATGTTCGATGAATTTAGCGTAGTTGAAGAATATGTAAGAGAGGTACTCACTAACCTCAAAGCTAAGAAATTCATGTCGGAGAGAGGACTGTCTACTGGTTTACAGGAATCATCGATGAGAGGAGTAAAATCCTCCTCGTCAACTTCTCGAGAAGGAACATCTTGAGCTAGTGTAGAAAGAAGAACCAAACATAAAAATGATGTGGCTAGTGTAAAGTTGGTTCCATCCATCCTGCCTTCTTACCTACCCCCTCTGTCTGGTGACATCAACCATGACAGTGTGCCCCAAGACTTCGAGTATGGTATGATCACTGCGTACCTTCTAAAAGGCGTGCGTGCAGTTTGTGCCGATCTGGACAAGATCACAGCATTGAAGTTTAGTGACTTCAACCTGGGCAATTGTAAAGTTTACAACATGCTTTCCCCATACAAATATCTAACCAGAACCAAGGGAAAGAATTCAAAGATCGTCCCTCAACAATGGACACTAAACCTCGCGCAGTCCACTTTGTTGAACGTGATGAAAATACCACACTTCGACAGACACCAGAAAGTAAATGCATGTGTCAAATTTATGTTGTCCTACTACCATGGAGGATATATATGGTTGAACCATCGAATCACTATGGATCCGACCTTGATCAATTAGATCATAGGGCCTTGACCCAAAGGAATTTTACCCTAAAAAGACTTTAGACCGAGAATTATCACAGATAATTAAAGAAACCTATGGTGATGTTGAGAAGGGCACGTGAGGCTACAAGATAGCTTCTATTCATAAAGGCATAGTGCGCCTCGCCTTTCAACTGATTGTAGGGAAGCTAGTTCACAAGAACAGACCAACGCAAGTATTTGGCTTTGTAGTTGACCTCATAAGGAAGTGCGAAGAGGGATTGCAGATGAAATGGGTGAAGTACCTAGTGAATCAACTAGATATTGACTGCAGAGAAGCCCAGGATTGGGGGCATGAGTTCCATTTCAGCTGTCTCTTGATACTTATAGCTTTTGTTGCATGGGAGCTACCAGAAGGTGTAATCTTCCCAGACCTCGACCCTTTTGAGACCTTATCTGTGAAGTTCATCACATTATGGTATTCTAATGACATGGACAAGCAGTGGCAATCCAATGTTGTCTTCCATACCTACTACACCCAGTTGAATACTGCCATCCAGGCTATGCCTCACATTACCCCCAACACGCTCCACAGATTCAGAACCTTAATGAAGTTCAGTGTGGATCACCAATTCATTTACATAACAACGTGAGTTGATGAACACAAGCAAAAGTTACAGTCATATTATAAGATGACAGAAGAAGACCTGGAGGAGATCACCAAGGAATGGTCGGCGGACCTCCTTGTCTCAGAAGACCTCACAGAAATGTTAGACATTGATAGCCTAGAGACTGTATTGGATACACTGGGACCAATATAGCCACGCAATCATGACTTCATCACTGACAATAGGAATAGTCAAACCAGGAGATGAGCTAGTTCAACTTCACTGGATTGCTAATATGGTCGAAGATCGCCTTCGACAAGCTCACGAAGACACAACAAAAGCCACCCAGGCTTTGACACAGGTACAGGGAGTACTTGTCGAGTAGTGCAATGCTGCCAAACATGAAAAAAATTCTCTTCAAGTACAGTGGGACAAAGAGAAAGAAGAGATATAGCAGAGTAAGGAATAGTTGCTTGCAGAGTAGCTTGAAGTCAAGGAATTAGTCAATAGAGCACTCCGCTCTGTGACTATTATTGAAGTACCAGTTGAAAAGAGAATTCCACAGCAGGTGGCACAACTTAAAGAAGTTATACATAAACTTCAGCAGCGCATTGCAGATCTAGAACTCCATGCTATACCCAAGACCCCTCAATAGATAAGAGACTAGTGAGAAGCAACTGCTCAAAGTGCAGTTGACCAATTGAAATATCTTGTTGTGGAATGCAAGCAACTCAGTGCCCAGAGCACCCACACTTATGAGAACCTTATGAATTCATAATTACAGACGCTGGATTCACAACTCCAGGAAGCAAAGCAACATGGAGATACATTATAGGTGCAACTGAAGGCTCTATCTACAGTGGGTAGAATGAAAATATCTCATGAATAACAAACATCTCAATAGAAGATACATATAATCTATATAAAAGTGATGGAAGTCACTCAGCGAATCCAACCGGTGCAAGACAAGACATGCATGTTATTTTCCAAGATCAAAAGCCAAGGAGAGGAGCTTGAGAAAGTCACCATCACTATAGAACAATGCCTGGAAGGATTAGTAAATGACACAGTGATCTTGGAATTCACCTAGCAGGAGGCCACATCAAAACAACAAGTCGAAGCAGCGCAAGCCAAGCTCGAGGCATTCGAAGTAGAATTCCGCAGACCTGAGTGACTCGGGATGAGTCATAGGTGAGTGTTGGGGGCTTGTTGGCCCTTGACCAAGTTTTGAGGAACACTTGTTCATATTTGACCATTTTTGGAACTTCAACAGCCTATCAAATACGAAGCGCAAAGCAAAGAAGAAATCATAGGATCTTGGTCCACTTTTGGGCCCTTTTAGGGTTTTTTGGTTAATGTAATGGGAAAGGGATGTCGGCCCGTGGGTTTACCCACACTTAGGCCCACTTTTGTAATGTATAAATAGATATTTAGGAAATGTAAGAAGTAGTAGATGGCTTGGTGCTAGTAATTAGATCTGTGTGATCAGATGGGGATTGTAAATGCTCTGTGCATGATTGTAAGAGGCTTATAGAGCTAAGTGCAAGTTGTTATAAAATGTTGTGAAAGACTTTGTGTGGAAGCGCAAGGAAGAAGGATCTAGCGAGATGCATAGATATTCTGTCCTTTGCGAAGAAGGTTTCGAGGCTCTATGTTGTAACTGATTATTGAAGATATTAATAAAGAAGAAGAGTTGGTGGATGTATCCCCAGGGTGGGGTTGAACCACATAAATCTATGTGTTATGCTTTGCTCTTTGACTGATATGGTTATTTCTATGCTACTAAGTGCTTGATAAATAGATCTAGTTATGCTTTGTGCTTCATAATCTATGTGTATGCTAGATCTGATATGCGTGAAGTTGCTTAGTGCTGATCTTTAGGATCTGATCTACTTTACTATTGCTAAGTGTTAAAATGCCTTAGATCTAGATGAATATTGTGATGCTCTGCTCTATTTGCGAAGTGTAGTACAGGTTAAATATTGATGAATGATCTATGCTGAGTTCTTGCTAAGTGTTTTAATCACAGATCTGTGTCCCAGCTAAGGTTGCATACATCTAAGTCTTGCAACCACCCCTACCTCTACCTCGGGTGAGACTTCATCTGCTTCACAGGTGTTGTTGAAAGGGCCGATAGTTAGGGCTTTGTTGGTGAGTTGTTGTAGCATTGAACCCTGGGTCTTCCCCTATGCCAACAAGTGGACAAGCTTATGAAATATACCCATTTCATTTCATTAAATACCACTCACAAGGAAATGAATGTTGTTGATATTTTTATGAAGGAAGTGGCATGATTGCACACAATTCCTAGGACAATTGTGTCTAACAGAGACCTGAAATTTACCTCAAATTTCTAGAAAGGATTATTCAAGGCATTCAGAATGAATATTAATTTCAGTACAACCTATTATCCTAAGTCCGATGGAAAGAAAGAGCGGGTGAATTGAGTGATAGAAGACATACTGAGGATGTATGTGATGGACAAACCATCGAAATGGGAAGACTACCTACACTTGGTAGAATTCACCTACAACAATGGGTATCAAGCATCATTGAATATGAGCCCATTTGAAGCACTTTATGGTAGAAAGTGAAATACTCTAGTAATCTGGGATAATCCAGCTGATAGAGAAATAGTTGGGCCAGAGTTGCTCAAGGAAATGGAAGAGCAAATGTTGAAAATTAAGCAGAATTTAAAAGTTGCCCAAGAGAGGTAGAAAAGTTATGCTGATAAAAATAAAACCGACAGAGAGTTTAAAGTGGGTGATCATGTTTTTCTTAAAGTAAAATCCAATAGAAGTTCCCTAGGGCTGGGAAACTGTTCCAAGTTGGCAGCCAGATTTTGTGGTCCATTTGAAATCCTAGAAAGTATTGGGCCAATTGCATATATGCTTACATTACCTGCATCCATGACTGTACATAATGTGTTTCATGTTTCATTACTTAATAAATATATACTTGATGCTAATCATGTAATCGATTGGAATGTGATTTAGGTAGAACAAGAAGGTGTCCTGCAAGTGCATCCTATGCACATATTGGACCGGAAAAGAAAACAGCTTCGGAATCGAGCCAGAGGGATTGTAAAGGTCCAGTGGACCTGGTACGGTCCTAAGGACATGACATGGGAGCATGAAGATGCAATGTAGGCATAATACGTAGATCGTTTTGAAGATTTTGGAAATCTTGTTGATGCTGTGTGAAAGTTGCATTGTCAACAGTGTAAAAATAAGGGGAGGGGATTGTAATACCCCAAGGACGTGCCCCAATTTCATTATGAATTGTAATTATGTTTTATAGGATAGTGAGCCAAATTTATATAAGTTGGTGGGATTATGTGTTTATTAGTTCAGAGAGCCTAAGTGTTGAAGGCCAAGAGCCTGATTTTTGTACATGTAATGATGCACATTATTATTATAAAAAAACTTATGCGTGTGGACCGACCATGATGAATCAGTGATGGGGGACTAAGTTTCCACAAAGTATGGGTAAGGAAGAGGGGGCTGAAAGGTTTGGAGAAGGGCTAAGATTAAGAGCTTAAGTCATTGGGAATAATAATTAAATATTATTCCAAAGCTTTGTAAATTTTTATGTTTTATCCTAAGTTCCTGGAAGGGGGAATGTGTGCAAAATGGGGAGCATGTAGCCCCAGGGAGACAAGTGTCAACCTGGGCACATGCATTTAAAACCAGAGAAGGGATCCGTGTTGGGGGTTCGACTTTCCATTCTCCATCCTCTGTCTGAACTTATGGGTGTCCATGATCAACCTCTGTTTCATTGTTTGTTCCGGGGAATCCTTACCTGAACCGTTAAGTCTCTGCATGGGATATTTGTACACCCTCATGCATCCCTGAAATATGAGTTGTGAGTTTGTCCTGTATTGCTGGTTGGGAAAACCAAATGTACCGTAATTGCTAAGCCTTGTTATGTTGTAGCATCTATCTGTCACCAGTTTTGGGAAGCTCATGTCTATGTTTTCAATGTAATGTTGTGGCCACGTAGTGCTTGACTGTGTGTGGCTTGTGGACCAGTGTATGTTTGTGTGGAGCCTCATGGTTTCCCTGTTGTGTTGGAAATCGAGTTGAAGGAAACAGGTTGTCTGGCATGTGTGTAACTTTTATAACCCTAAATTGCACCAGACATGCTTACCTGGCATCAAGCCATCACATAGCCCTTATTTTCCAAAACATTGATGAATAACTCTTTAAAAAACCTCTTTCATAAAGGCCCACGTACCCTACTCCACTACTGCACGTGTGTACATGCTAGCTGACCTAAAACAACCCACGTGTACCTACAAAAGCACAAAAAAAGGAAACTTGCCGATGGAACTCATAACTTTGGGTGATTTAACTAAAACTCCTAGCCATTCATAGCCAAGGGTTCAACCAAATACCTAGCTCCTTCTAGACTATAAAAGAAGGGGTAGGGATCCCATTTGGAGGAGGAGAAAGATAGTAAAGAAACTCTGCTCAAATTCACATTCCCATTGTCCCAACCCTTTAGCCATTAGTGTGCAAGGAGCAATATAGAGCAAAGAAGTTGGAGGACAATTGAAGAGGATCCCAAGATCAAGTTCATGGAGCAGTGGCCAGTCTCATCATTTTGTAAGTTGTTGATTCATTCAAAGTAATAAAGAAATCCTTTTCCCATCCCAATTCATGAATTCATCATAGTTTATTAAATATATGTCTGAATCTCTAACCCATTAGTCTATAGGTAAAATGCATGCATAGTTTGTTTCTTGTTTTGTATATAGGTTAGCTTTGGAAGGAGAACTACTAACAGGTGATCAAGCATAAAGAGGGATCGACATCGAACACCTGGAACAAGGTATGTTGGTCTAACCATGTATTTAATGAAAAGAAATGGGGCTTATGTCTGGGGATGAAGGTAGAAAGTAGATTTATTTTGTTCATATCTGCATGCATAAGATAACCCTATTTTCTAGTCCGTAAGGGGATTTCCCTCACAACAGAATTGGCGACCGTACTGGGGAAGTCTCTGGGGTTCTTGAGAATTTTTATTTTTTTTGGGTATTGTTTTTCTAAGCTAACAGAGATTCTAATATTCCATACCAGAAATATTTGTTCTTTGCTTGACTGTAATTTATTTTTTCCAAGGCCCACAGAGGTACACGCATCCTATAGAAGGTATAAACACATGTACCCACACCCTACTCTCTTACAGCCAGTGTGTACACGCTAGCTGAAGAAGTAACAATAGCATTTAAGATTCCAGGAAATTGTGGAGGGAGTCATCCTCTTCCCTGTCAGAATTTGTCATTCTCAGGAGTTTTCTATACTTCTTTCTAAGTCTTGGTTATTTGCAGTCTATAGCTTAGGGTTCATCTTGGATTGGTTTGTTTTACGAATTTTTTTTCCTTACATTGTTTTCTTTTTTTTGTTAAAGAGAGTGTCTAAGCCTTCAAGAGATCCTGGTTCTCAATATCAGTGGTCTCTTCCTGGTTTGGATTGTCTATTTTTTATTTTATTTTTTAGAGTTTTAGAGGTACACGTGGCCTGTATAAGGCCAGCACATGTGTACACTCCCTCTAACACTATATAGCTCATGTGCACACACTTGTTGTTGGACTGTCAGGAGTGCGCTTATGAAGGATAGTTTTTGTTGAAGGAGAGGCAATCATCCTTTCCCTTGAAAAGAGTTATACCTCTCAGGATCTTGAATCTCTGTTATAACAGTCAATAACTTAGGTTTGATCTCAGCCATAGTTTTCGTTTTTAGTTAGAATTTTTCATGAACATTTTTCTTTTATAAGGTTTTTAGACAAGTGTGAGAGTCCTTTGTTAAGTTTCTAGTTTGTGATTTTTTTTTGAAGTGATTCTATGTGATCTACGTTTAGGCCAGAATTTATTTTCTTGGTTTTTGACTTGTTTGATATTTTTTCTTTTCGCTTTGTAAGCATTCAAATAAAAAACAAAAAATACTTTATTTCTTTGTTTGGTTGAAAAGTGTTGTTTTGCATTAAATAACGAGGGAAAGGTCTCTGATTTCATAAGTTTTTTGTAGTTTACTTAGATCACAAGTAGCTTGTAGTTGAATGAAATTTTGTTTTGAGTTTGCTTTTCAAAGATCTTAGAAAAAAATTGAAAATTTGAAAATTTGTCTAGAATTTGCATAAAGTGAATGTTTTTGTTTCCATCTTTCTTTTCATTTTCACTTTCGTCTTTAAAACATTACTAATTTCAATTTCATTACCTTTGACATAAGACAAGACATACAATTAACGCTAAATCTAAAATTCATTAGACTTTTATGTTTATAGGGTCAATCAACTAGTTCAGGATTAGGGCCTTGAATTAGGTTGGAGAGGAAACTCTTCAAGGCCATTAGATCAAACATTGGAGTTTGAGTTAGGGAGTGTAAAAGTCCAGTATCATGAAAGTTATCTGGGACCCTCCTCTAACACAAGGGATAAACATGAGGTTGTGTGCAGAAAGGTAGCGGAGATAACCCCTCCAAAGCTAGACCAATCGTAGTGGAGAACACATATAGAGAGCTTATCTTGGGATTTTTTCGATTGCATTTTCCACGGAGCTTTGTGGGTCTCGAATCCGTTCGAGGTCATCAGTTGTCTTTCGGACCACTTTCTCTTGATACCCTTGACATGTTTTGGGCTCGATGCCCTACTCATTGTGGTCTACCTGATTTTCGACTGTACCCGCCTGGTGACTGTTCGCACATTGGCAACCTAGTTGCCTATCTTTTTTAGGGACATACACAGGTGATTGCGGGGGTATACCGTGGTACCTAGGAAAGACATTGGGCCATGATTTGTATATTATACCTAGAGGGTGCTTCCGTATTCGAGTTACACTTGCACCGGTAAGTTGCTCTAGTGTTGGTTGTTGTAACTATTCTTCCAATTAGTTAGTGTTTTCCTGTCTTATCTTATAGGAACTTTTTAGTGTGTGATTGTTTTTGAATGAATATATCGCCCTAACGTGTCTTTTTATCTTCTCACACAATGGAGGATTATGAGCTCTACTAGTCACGAAGGCTTCTGGGCCTATCACCAATTACACTGGAGCCACCCCCGCCACCACTAAGGCAAAAGCTAGACCAACAAGGGTCTTTGAAGCAACTAGGTCACACGAAATTGTGCCGGACCAACTTCCAGAGAAATCGACCATTTTGGACCTTGGATCGAAATCTCTTGGTCTAGTTGAAACCCAAACCACTGATCTCTTGACACCCCTCATCGTACCAATTTATCATTATGAGGGTCAGACAGTGTCACACGCAACAATGGAAACAAATGCTATCACTATTTCATGGAATTCATTAATTCCCACTATGGTTATCACCACAGGAGCATTTCCACCTCCTAACCCACCGTCACTAGATCAAGCCACCATGGTCTCAACTACCTCTACGTCGCAAAGTGGTTCGATCCTGTCTATAGTGACGGCCACACCCCTTTTCCCACCAATTGCAACACGTCCTCCGTTCTCATACGGGATGCTTATTTCAAGTACAAGTCTTGTAATTTCATTCTCCACTTCACAGACTTCAGGTCTGGGGGTAGGGAGCTCTAACACTCCTCTGCAAGGCCACATGGGGAGCACTTCCACCCCCTTTAATTCTTTCCCTTATGGTGTAGGCCATATACCTCCTTCATCCCCTTCGCTTGGTGGCACACACCAGCCATCTGTCGGGCCGCCTGCACACCATAGTTTATTTGGAGAAGGGAGTCAAGGACCACCTTCTCATAATATGTCGGTCAGTTTGACACCATTTTATTTGTTCGGTGCATTTGGTAACAATGCCTTCTCTTCAAATTCTTTTCCGACTGGGGGAAATCCCGGTTTCGGACAATCTATTCCTATGCATGTACTATTCTTACACAGGGGGCACACCTAGGAACTTCTTCCACATCAAGGCCTTGGAATTCTTGGTAGGGATCCATTCTCTCATCAGGAATGTTGTTATGGGGAAATTCTTCTCACAATCAATGGGACCCCGAACAACACACCATGCCTATCCCTTTGGGACTGACATGGGGAAACCCTTCATAAAGTCCTCCGAATGTCATGCATGCCCACCCATCTATGTCCTATTTTGGGAATCAGACGATGATGTCTCCTAACATGAAAAATCCATATGCTAGTCATGGCCATGGTTTTTACCAAAACCCAGGCTAGGAGCTGAAATTTTCCTGGAAACCTGGTGCCAGTCAAAGTCCAGGCCCCTTTTTCCCCGGTTATCACCAACAACCCAAACTACCTTTCCTGGAAACCTTGCATTTGCCAGAATTGACATGGTTGTTGAATGACCCTATTTGTCATGATCTGCATTCGCATCCTATGTCGACGAAGTTTCCTTCGTACATACCAAAGTTCGAGGCTAATCCTAATGAAGATCCAGGCGATCATGTGACTACTTTTCATCTTTGGTGCTCATCTAACTCATTGAAAGATGACTCCGTACAGTTGTGATTGTTTCAACATATTCTCATTGGGAGTGTCGCGAAATGGTACATTGAGCTTGATTGCTCAAGATACTCTTCCTTCGACGAATTGGCTATGGTTTTCCTAAACCATTTCCAATTACCGGTGAGATACGAAACTGGTACAGAATTGTTGGTCAATTTCTCATAGACAAAAGCGGACCATATCTCCAATCACATTCGAGAATGGAAATGTAGGAAGAGTTTAATTAAGGTATTAGTCTCACCAGAATTCCTTCTTGAGTGGTTCCTTAAGTCATTGTTCCCACAGTTATCCAAAGACATCACGACGTCAGGAGTATTTTCCGAGGAAGACGCCATCAT
Source organism: Picea mariana (assembly GCA_032191745.1). Taxonomy (NCBI): domain Eukaryota; kingdom Viridiplantae; phylum Streptophyta; class Pinopsida; order Pinales; family Pinaceae; genus Picea; species Picea mariana. The sequence goes on from JASDQU010243107.1 coordinate 26,561, forward strand.
GAGAGCTCAACAACTTGAGCTAATATATTCTCAGTCTAGTTTACTATATGAGATCTTTCCAGATGCACCATGCTCAATACTATATAAAACCAAACAGAGATTTGGACCACATTCTGATGGTATTGTTGGTTCCGCACAAACAAAGCCCGCTAAACAACTAATGAATCAGTTGCAACAGTTGTCTATACAACACATAGCGGCTAGCAAAACTATTGCTTTGGCTGCTCCCCCTACCAAAACGTCGAATGTACACACTGTGCAATCGACTAAACCAAAGGCCACCCAACATCTTGAAGGAAAGAAAAAACAATGAAAGAAGGGTAAGGGGGATAAGAAACCCATAGATAATGATGGCGAGGGAAATACTGAAAAATGAAAGGTGAGGTATCCATGCAACCTATGCCTATAAAACCACCCGACCCACCTGTGTCCTAAGCTTGCAGAGGCCCAAAATTTTGTGACACAGCAACAATCTACCATGTTAACCAATCCATTTCAACATGGGCAAAATCTAACTCAAGCCTCTACAAGTACAGAAGGGGGCAGTCAAGGACCCCCTCCGTCTTTAAACAACCCCACATCCGTGAATGTACATATGGTGAAAGGTGATTCTTTTCTATCAACTAGAGTGCATGAATATAGCCAACCAAGAACTTCTGAGAAGGGCAAGGAATCTGAATTCCCATCTCTTCCTCTACAGATTGAGAAGACGTTGGGAAAAACAATGACATGCATCCCCAAAGGTGCGTTCAAAAAATATTCTCACAACCCAAACGCAAGGGCCACCTAGAACTATTCTGTGGTGGAATATTTATCACAAAATCCTTATGCTATGTCTGCTTTGGAGGTCCTCCAAAGCTGCCCTTCCCAGAGGAAAGCCTTGTTAACTACTTTAGGATCAACCGAGAATTGTAATCCGGGTACAATCATGCTGGATACAACCGACTTAAAACCTCGTCTGCTTTACCACGTAGCATTTCAGATAGTAGTGGCTTATCCCATGAAAATTTTTGCATGGAATATCTTCCGTATGGTGGTTGATGAGGGCACCTCTACATGCGTTATGTCGATGGCATGTTGGAAATCCATTGGCTAGCCTGTTTTGTCTCCATCACCTACTCTCCTGACTGCTTTCGACGGTGGTTCATTCTGACCACGTGGTATCATTCCTTCTTCCCCTGTGCAGTTAGGAGGGAAGACCATGTGCGTCGAGGTAGAAGTAGTTGACGCCCCCCTTGACTATAACATTTTGTTAGGAAGGAGTTGGAATTATTCCATGCAAGTTGTGGTTGCTACAGTTTTCCAGGTCTTATTGTTTCCACACGAGGGTCAGATTGTGACCATCAATCAATTGTCTTTCTCCAGACCTGACCCTTCATTGGGGGCATCCACGGTCCCAATGATTGATAATCCTCAACTAGGCATGGTCAATGTAGGGGTTGGTTTGTGCCTATCTTTGATGGGTACCTTCGACTACCCGCCCCCTCAAGGCGATATCAAGTTTATATCCAATCACTGTAAGGTTGAGATTTTTCAAGTTTCGTCATTCCACACAACTTACTTCACCGATCCATGGATACTTCCTTCCCCATCGACCACGATGGATGGGACAGGGCACCCAGGCATGTCCATGCCCTTGTCCACAGCTAAAATAGCATACTCTTTAGTCCAACAAACTTCATCCAATACAGATCCAACTCCTGCACAAGAGTTTGATCTGCTATTCGAGCCTATTTGGGCTCAAGGTTCTCTTACTAACACCGATTTGTTAGACTTAGTCTTGCCCTCTGATGAAGCAGTAATCGAAGCAATGAATAGTCTAGACAAACCTTGGGAAGATCTTCATCATAGATCATATTTCCTCCAAGAGTTAAGCCAAATCGAAGGAGGAGAATTCACCATGACTATGACGGGAGATCGGTCTTGTCCTATCAATCCCTTAGCTACACACGAGGTTTATGCTAAAGGTAATATGGAAACTATCGCTGAAACCATACCGATCAATATCTCTCAAAACCCTGGCATCGTGGAGAATGTTTTTGTCGGAGTTGATTTCTCCCCCAAAGAGATTCAACTCTACACAGATCTGTTTAAATATTTCCGTGATTTTTTTTCCTGGTCTTACAAGGAAATGCTAGGCATCGATCCAAAAATAGTCAAACATGAAATCACAACTTATCTTGATGCCAAGCTTGTTCTGCAGAAGCTTCGTCCATTTAATCCAAAGAAAGTAGTGGCCATCAAGGTTGAGGTAGAGAAATTGCTAAAGGCGAGTTTTATTTATCCTATCCATTTAACCCAATGGGTGTCAAATATTGTACCAGTCAACAAGAAACAAGGCACGATTCGTGTATGTACCGACTTCCATGATTTGAACAAGTCATGTACCAAAGATAATTTTCCCACACCATTCATCGACCAAATCATTGATGAATGTGCTGGTTGTGAGGCCTTTTCTTTCATGGAAGGTTTTTCGAGGTATAATCAAATACAAATCAAACCTGAAGACCAACACAAAACGACATTCATTTATCCTTGGAGTACATTCACATATCGTAAGATGCCTTTTGGTCTCAAAAATGCTGGAGCAACCTTTCAGTGGACCATGTCTTTTGCTTTCCATGACCTCAAGAATATAGTCGAGGCCTATTTAGATGATCTAGCATCTCAATCTCGTAAGAGAATAGATCATCCCACCCACCTCTGACTTATCTTTGAACGTTGTCGCTACTTTCAGATTCACTTAAATCCAAACAAGTGTAGCTTCTATGTAACATTAGGACGTTTGTTAGGTTTCATCATATCAACAATAGGGATCATGGTCAATCCTCTTAAGGTGGATGCAATAATTCAGTTACCTCCCCCACACACCATCCTTCAACTTCAGAGTCTACAAGACAAGCTGAAATTTTTACGACGTTTCATCACCAACTGTGCCGATATCACCAAGGGATTTATGCGCTTACTGAAGAAAGATGTTCCTTTTTACTGGGACGATGTTTCTCAATGATCTTTTGATGCATTAAAACATGCCCTCAACACTGCCCCTCTGCTACGACCACCTAACTATAACAAAGATTTCTTATTATATCTGGCTGCAGCAAAGTCAACCATTGGCATGGTTTTAGTTCAAGAAGATGACGTGTTCTTTGAATACATGATCTATTACCTGATTCGAGGCCTCGTAGGACCAGAACTCAATTATTCTTGTATAAAAAAACTTGCATCGGTGACAGTTCATGATGTTCAACGGTTCCGTCATTATGTTCTATTTCGCAAGACTATTGTCATTGCTATTGTTAATCCATTCCAGTACATGTTGACACGATGGGTAATAGGTGGAAAGATCAGCAGATGGATAGTAATCCTCTGGGAGTTTGACTTAGAGTTTGTTTCAGCAAAATCCAAAAATTCACTGGTCTTTGCAAAACTTATTTCAGAACTTCCGGTCAAGTCAGGTGACATTGTGCTTGAAGAATCACCTATCCAGGGAGATATGTTTTTGATCACATCTTCGGATCCCTGGTATCGAGATATACTTATCTATCTCCAGACTTTGAAGTGCCCCACCTCTTCTTCTTGTGACGAGCATTGATGCATACCTCATCAGGCTAAAAATTATCTCATACTCAATGATACGTTGTATCGAAGAGGTGTAGATTGCATCCTGGGCCAATGTCTCACTCATGAGGAAGCATTCATCATGCTTAATGATTTCCATACCAGAGCATGTAGCGGTCATTTTTTTGGGTTGGAAACAACCCAAAATATTCTACGAGGAAGTCACTTCTAGCCGACACTAATCAAAGATTGTATCAAATCGGTCAAAAAGTGCCACCCATGTCAAATATTCTCTCAGAAGATGAGGGAACACCTCTCTCCCATGTTTCCTGTCATCACAGTTGGTCCCTTCACTAAGTGGAGGATTGATTACACTACATGAAACCCTCGTTCATCAAGGGGGCACCGCTATATCATCGTAGTTGTCGACTACTTCACAAAGTGGGTTGAAGCTATGCCAACATTTAGGGATGATGGAGAGACTACAACTCTCTTTCTTTTCAACCAGATAATAGCAAGGTTCGGCGTCTCGAGGGAGATTGTCACTGACCATGGAAGTCACATTCATAACCAAATGATGACTGAGTTAACATCAAACCTTAGGTTATGGCAAGAGCATTCATCACCCTACTACCCCCAAGCAAATGGTTAGGTCGAAGCTATAAACAAATCTCTTAAGACCATCCTACAGTGAACAATCAACTCAGCCAAGTCAAATTGGCATTTGATGTTGTACTCAGCATTATGGGCCTACCAAACGTCTATTAAGACTACAACAGTTTCTCACCTTTTCAACTCGTATATGGGCTAGAAGCATTCTTGCCTATCGAATGTCACATCCCATCTCTAAAGTTGGCAGTACAATTAATGCCAGATGCTTCTCCACTTGAAGAACAATTAGTATACATTGAGAAACTCAATGAGCAGCATCGTGATGCGGCCCTGGCCAACGAGGCTCACAAACATAAGGTTAATTGTTAGTATGATAGGTTTTTTCATCCTCAGATTTTCTCTGAAGGTGACCTTGTCCTGGTTTATGACCAAGATAAGGACTCCATGGGGACAGGAAAATTCAAACCCATGTGGTTCAGACCTTTCATCATAAAAGAGGTTTTAAAAAAGGGCGCTTATTGTCTGGTTGACTTTGAAGGGAATGCTTTGGCAGAGCCTAGAAATTGGCTCTACCTCAAGAAGTATTACTCATAGGCAGTTCACCATGGGTAACTTTTTGTAACATATGTATAGTCATTGTACTATTACTTTCTAGTTTCTTTTAGTATTATGGACGTGTCATTGATATTTTCTTTCATCATTGTGGTAGATGTCATGTGAGTTCAAGGTGTTCATTGGGTACACAGACGGTGCTAGCCAGCACACTCGAAGGCTTGCTTCCACAAATTGGGTAATATTTACACCTCAAGGCTAGTTGTTATCTTCCAAAGGGGTATGCTTAGGTGGCACCACAAACAATGTCGCCGAGTATAATGCAGTTATTGAGTTGCTTCGTGACACTTTGTCATTTCGTATCTCTCATCTCCGGGTCTATCTCAACGCTCAGATGGTTGTGTCTCAGTTAAATAGAGTCTACTAGGTGCATGACCTGACCTTACACTGACGATTCCTTAAGGTATGTCTCTTAGAACGAAACTTTGATTATATTACATATTTTCACATTCCTAGGAGATTAAACCAAGTTACAGATACTCTAGCTAATCACATTTTAGATTGGCATCTTGCAAACACATGAAAGAACATTCACATAAACATGTAAATACATTTTTTACACACATGATCCATACGACATAAAAGACATAAAAATCCATATATAATCATAAAAGTAACCAGAGTACAGAGATGGATGCAAGTGCCTCAAAAATATAATGAGTCACAGGGCTTATTCCCTCAAAAAATATATACACAAGTAGTTCTCGTGGCATGTAGAAATGTCTAACTAGGTTTAGGGCATGTGAGCCCTGTTATACCGATCCACAACATTGGATAAATGCCAAAACAATTGGACCGATGTATGAGGTGCCCCCACTACATGAGTTTGCATGGATGGTGACAGGTCCTCAATCTCTGCCATCGAGACTGTGCGAGTGAGTGTAGTAAAGTTCCGCTCAACTCGTCTAAGTACCCTCTCAACCTCTCTGACTGGGAGATCTCCTCCTACTATTGGTCCCCCGACAGCGGCAAGTGTGGCCCCTGGCCAAGGACGACGCCTGTTCCTCGCATAATCAGCAGGCCACACTGGTCCCACATTTGCATACAACAAACATATCTCCGTGAAATACTATGGCATATAAAAAAAATGATATATAACAAAACAACATAAAAATTACATATGATCCATAAAAAAATAAAAACAACTACAAAGATGGAGACTTACCCATATCTCCTCGCTCCTCACCAAGAGGTACGGGTATCTCAAGATCCCTCAAAAATTCAATCCCTGCATATGGGTAATCCTCGATAACAAGGATCTACCATGAAAACCAGGCAAAGAAGTCATCATCGAAGGACTCATTAGTTCTTCCACCACTCTGTCGTGGTAGAAGTAATACCCATCTACAGAATGCAAGAAATGAAGCATAATGTCCTCGTACCACTACTCGAGGACTAAAACTCAGAACTCTCGAAGAAGAAGAACGAGCACAAAATAGTCCTAAACCTGAAGTTCCTCTGTGTCTGCAGTCGATAATCTATCAACTGCCTCTTCATGCCCTCAAGCAATGTAGTACTCCAGTCAAAAATTTGTGCGTTCAAGCACTAGAAAACACAGTTCATCTGTGCACGGGACACCTGATGCAAGGCCGCATAACGGGTAATCCACCCAATGAGCAATACTATCTCTTGTAGTGATAGGTTAGTGATCTTTCTTATGGGAAACTAGGATCTCGATCGGTCTATCCCAGCCTCACAGTACAGGGCTATCAGTTCCACTATGTTATGTGGCCCTGACGAAAATGTCCTGAAGTTGACTTGTTCCCCTCTCCCTGAGAGGTTAGTCAAAAAGTAGATATCCTCGGTGGTGGACACCACTAATTGCCCCTCTAGCATAATAGCCTCTGCATCAAGATGCCAATAGTCAACCAAGGCATTCAGTAGCCTCGGTTGTGCCCGCATAAAGGACATAGGAAAAAATTTAATAAACCACATTGCATTAACGTGGCCACATCATTCGGGTCTACCATGACCAACTCACTAACTTCTTCATGCTCCCTTTCTCTCCAGTGAACATACATCCTACCAAAACAACAAGGTTCAAGAGGGTGATCCATTTCTTTTTAATTTTTTATCCACTAAGGGAGGTCCTCACGTGTTGTCTAGGTGAAAATCATGTGTACACGTGTGCATATTTTACTCTACTCGAGTGTACACGTGGCCTATCCAAAGATAGCCCATGTGGACCTAGGGATAACCTTTTAAAGGTCGACGCCCACCCAAAAAATGAAACACAAAGAAAAAAATAAAGAATTGAATTGCAAGATAAGGGAGTTTGTACTTACTTGGTCCAGACAGAAGTTTGTTTCATCCACTGTAGCTCCTGGAATCACCACTTTTGTCAAAGGGGGTTTTTTGTCTCCAGAGTCAATTTCCAAATCAGCAATGGTGATAATGAGCTGCCAACTTCTATTTATAGACTTTTTGGCCTCTTTTCTCACTTTTTTGGCCTCCCTTATCAGTTTCTTTAAACCAAAAACCATTTAGAGTGATTTAGGAGTTGCAGGGGAGGGTTTTGATCGGGTATCGAGACCATTTTTGGAGTTTTGGGACACTTTTTACGATTCATAGAAAAATCTCAGATGATCAATTTGAGCATGTAGGTTAGGTTTCTACCATGGATTTTATATCTCGTTGTATTTATTCCTCTTCCATAGGATCAATCCCATCAATTTGTGACACAAAACCATCATTACTTCTTTAGAAGTGTTGCGAGTTGGTGGTAGAACTTAACAAAACATGGATGCCCTAGGTAGATCCTGGTTGTATTAAGGTGTCCATGGGATCTCTCATCACTATAGACTCAGGATTCCTTTGTATTTTCCTTGATTAATGAGTTTGAGCCTCATTTGCATGATTCTCTTTCACTCTTGACCTTACCCTTGGGACTCCCAAAAAACTTAACGGGTCTTCTTTTAAACCCTTTTCAGACCCTCTAAATATGAAAATATTGTCGAGAGATCTTGTGGCCTTTCACGCTCGTTAAACTGAAATTTGAAGTCACGTCTGTCCGGTGGTAGTTTAACCATTTTTCGATCCAGATGGTCAACTGTACGAACAAAGGTATACTCTAAGGAACTTCCATTCTCTAGAAGAGTACCCTCAGGTATAATTTTACCCATTTTTCAGACCCGAGGGACTAAACTTATGAAAAACGAACCCCCTCGAAGTCCATAGTTAAGCTCTTTTCAGACTCCCTAAAATTGAAAAGATCGTTGAGTGACCTTATTCTTTCAGACTCATTAAACTGGTCCAGAAGAACATTCCTGACGGAGTCCATAGTTAAGCTCTTTTCAGACTCCTTAAAAATGAAAAAATGGCCGAGTGATCTCGTCTTTCTCACACTCATTAAAATGGTTTTGAAAAGATGTCTTATCAGTGCTAGTTTACCCCTTTTTCGAACTGACTACACTATCTTCGAAAAAGGTACCCCAATGGAGTCTCCTTTTACATTTTTTCAGACTCTCTAAATATGAAAAACCATCGAGCTTACCTTCTCTGGGCTCGTTAAACTTACATCGAAGGACATTACCATTGTGTGTTTATTAAATTGCATTTGCATACTTGTGTCTTTGGCCTAATGTAGGCTCCATGTTTCTCTCAAATGAACCATCTGAAGCATGCTTTATGTGCAAGCCCTGTAGCACTTTTCCTCTGCGTCTTGACACCTTTGGCCCCTCGAGTATTTTTCCCGAGTGTTATTTTCTTACATATGTCCCTTTGCCCTGAGCATCCCTATGTTCTGTGCACTTGGAACTAGTACATTTGCGACACTCGATCCTCCTTTGTAACGTAACATTCTTTTATTATTTTTCCAAAATTATTGAAAAAGGACCAAAAAAAATCAAATATACCCCAAAAAGAGGAAGTGAAAAGTATTTTCTTTATTAGTAGCATAATGATTCGCCCTTGGATAAAGAACATTTGTCTATTTGTTCATCAAACCATTGGAATTTAATATGACCTTAGGAAGCCATTCTCACTACATAGAGTTGTGTCCTCCTCCATTTGGTTATTCTTCCAAACACAGGGAGAGTTTTCATTGCCTCCTACCTCGTAAACTTATGTTAATGCCATGTTGCCTGAGTCTCAGCATTTGTCGTTTTGTTGTCCAAGGGAAGTTTTTCACCAAGCCTGAGTCAACCCTTCTGCAGTTTGTCTCTTGCCTTCATACTTGGCCATCCTGAATCTCCAATCAAATCCTTGTTCAAAATCAATGAAGCCTTCAGTCTGATCATCAATATTATCTAGTTCATGACCGACGAGCCATTGAAGACCTCTGGGTAGTGCAGTCGTACACTCATATTACACTCCTACCCAAGTTTTGAATATTTTGAAGTTGTTGCTCGAGCTCTGAAGACCTCACCTCCAACCATCAGGATGTATCAGCTTCTAGAAGATGGATACTCTATATGTATATCTTTTTGAT
>JASDQU010243107.1:50418-91384 GCA_032191745.1 Picea mariana
ATGGTGATATCCAAGTACACGATTGTTTTTATTTAAACAAGAATTAAACTTATTTAAGTCTAAAGTTTAGAAAAATATATATGTTTCAACATAGGCTCCATATAGGGATCTCGTCTCCCTATGGGACAAGAAGAACAGTATACCAAGTGCCTTTATTGGGTAAATTGAGTCATTATTTCATTTTTGTGAAACACATTCTGAAAGAGGGCACACAGAAGGACTTAAGATTTCATCCTTATCTCTGAAAACTTTCAAAACTTAATCATTCACTGATCTTGAGTTTAGGATTATCAATGTCTTCCTTTTCTTAAAACTGACTTCAAATTTTCTTAAGATAATCAAAACAACCTTAATCGTTCTAGCAATCTCTATTCAATTTTGTTCACATCAAAGGTAAATTAATTTCAGTGTTTTTAGTCAGGGAGTCACGTGTTAGCTTAGAATGTAGATCTAGTCGAAAAGAGAACTAGTTACCATAGTACATTATAATTCATGTATAACAACCTTGTAGATATCGTAGACATTGCTTCACTACCATCGAGCCTGTTCAGTACCCTGGTGAAGTTATCTAATTTCCCACATTGAATTTCCTTTCACCACTTCAATTAGTAATTTTTCATTTAAATGCTGAGATGACGGCAATCATTTAATGAATTTCCATTCATCATCTCTTTTTTGGACTAGATGGGGGCAATCATTTTATGAATTTCCTTTCACCAACTATATTATATTTTTAAAACATGAAGTGGGGGAAATCAATTTGTATACAATATACCAGGGATGATATCTTCTTATAATTTAGCAACAGAGGTCTGTCAACTTACTTTGATTACTCTGTATTAATTTTCTTTTGACCTTCAAGACATCTTTGCCTACCGGGAAGTTCTCACGGTGAGTTTTGATTTTCCAGGGACTTTCCTTGAGTGAAATTAATTAGTTTAAACATGTTAGAAGGGCTAAGAGAGTAAAAGTTAGCCTAGACATACTTTTTTTTAGGTAAATTCAGAGGAATCATAAGAAATTTTTACCTATTCTCATTTTTAAGATTTTGTTTATTAGTTTTCAGAGCTAAGGTGAGACCCTTTTTCCTCTATGAAGAACATGGGATGATATCAAGAATCACATGAAAATACAACTTTGAAAATGAGAAGGGGAACAAAACAAGGATTCATATGTTCTGTTGTAAGTACGGTCACTCTTATGCAGACGTTATTCTCGATTCTTGAAACTTATTCTTTTAGGTCTTCTTATTCCTTATTTATTATTACAAATTTTATTTCATTTTTTATTTTATCTAGAGAAAACTCTTGACAATTAAAACGTAATTTTCATTTCTCTAGTTATAGATTAGGTGACGATATTTGTACATATGAGACCTCTATCATAATAAGTGATACTTCTTTGAAAATTTAAACAAGGAAGAAGCTCATACCTTATAATTAATCTTATATTTTCAACCAAGTAAACTATTTATTTGTCACCTATTTCGAGAAAAAGTCAATATTCCGATACGTGAAGGTCAGTTCCTACAGTCTCTTGTCTCTCGGTTATCAACAAATATCCTACATGATAGTAATATGAAGAATGTCAAGAACTTACACGAACCAAAACTCTGTGTGTTACTTATTTTTATATTTTTCATTTTTATGAAATCAACTAACCTGGTTTTATTTACAGTGAAAGTAAAAACTTACCGAAAAAAGTGAAAAACTATGAATCAAAACGAAGAAAACAAACCGATATGTATAGGGAGAGTTTGGAAACTGATTATTGCATAAAATGCTTCAGGTAACGGCCGTTGATAGGGGCGTTAAGGACATTACCATCGATATTTTCCAATAAAATTGAATTCTTCCCTTCAAAAGCTATGATTTTGAAAGGTCCACACCATATATGGTCGAATTTTCCATGATTTTGAAAGGTCCACACCAGATATGGTTGAATTTTCCATGATTTTGAAAGGTCCACACCAAATATGGTTGAATTTTCCATGATTTCCTGAATCTTCCTTCCTAGCATCCCATTTTAAAACCAGGTCACCAGGGAGGAATTCTATGTCTTTAGCTTTTTGGTCAAATGGGGATTTCATGTTATCTTGATACTTATGGAGTTTTTCATCCATTTCAGCCCTATTCTTTTGGACTTCAATCAATTGATTTATTCTTCTGGTGACATGATTTGGCTCTTCTTTTTCATCTTGCCAGAGTTTCATTACCGGCAGAGCCAGGTTAATGGGTGGTACCATGTCGATTCCGTACACCATTTGAAAAGGGCACATCCCAATCGATTTCTTGGTGCCTATCTGATTCACCCACAAAGCATATTTCAAATGCACATGCTAGGCTTTCTTATTTTCATTCAGCACTTTCTTAATTATGGTGATCAAGATTTTATTGGATGATTTAGCTAATCCATTGCCTTGAGGATAGTACGTTGTGGAATGGCCCAGTACAATATTGTAATTTTTGCAAAAACTAACCATTGCCATAGATTTAAATGCCTGGAAATTATCTGTAACTATCTTCCAAGGACAACCAAATCTAGATAAAATGTTTTCCTCCAAGAAATTTATCACCACCGAATCCATGGCATTTCTAGTCAGAATGGCTTCTACTCATTTGGTGAAATAATCCATAGTTATCAGGATCCATTTGTGTTGCGCGCTAGAGTGTGGATTGATTTCGTCGATAAAATCCAGCCCCCATTGTTGAAATGAGGCTTCTGTTTTAACTGGGACTAGAGGTAATGTGGGAAGCTTCTGCTTGCCTGAAAACAGTTGGCAGGGGTTACAGGCTCTGACTTTAATATTCATGTCAGTGAATAATTTAGGCTAATAATATCATGCTCTCAGGATTTTATATGTTGTTTCTCTCCATGCGTGATGTCCTCCACACACTCCTTCGTGGAATTCATTTATAACTCTATCTATTTTGGATTCTACCATACAACTTAGTAAAAAATCCCAAAGGATCCTTCCAATATAATTGGCTATCCATGATAAAATATTTTACTGCGTGCAACTTCAATGTTCTATATTTTGAAGGAGTCATATCACCTGGGCACTGCAGAGTTAGAAGATAAGAGACTATGTCTTTATACCAAGATGAAGAAGAGAACTTCTCCTGGATTTGAGTTGTAGGTATTTGATCGTCAATTTCTTCTATATCTAGAATTTCTTCGTAGGCTTGCAGATGGTTGATTCCAAGCATTCTAAAATTAGATTTGGCTAGTAGCTTATCCAAACCCTTTCCTTTGACAATATTTGTTGGTTTCACCTCCAGATCGAATTCTTGAATCTTAGCAAGCCATCGGCCCCTCCTTCTGTCACTATCAGGTTGGACCAATATATCTATAATGGAACTGGTGGGTACATATGCAATTATCTTAGAATGTAGTACATAAGTCCTGAAAGCCTTTAGGGCCTTCACCATTGCATATGCATGCTTTTCCATTATATCATACTTCAACTCTGTGTCTCTAAGGATTTTATTGAAGAATGCTAATGGTTGTTCGAACCCTTCTTCGTTCTTCTATAGGAGTACTGCAACGATTGTGTGTTCGGATGCAAATGAGAAAATTAATAATTCTTTCAAATAATCTGGGATTGCCAGCACCGACGTTTCAACTATAACCTTCTTGATGTGTTCAAATGAATCTTTGGATTTGGTCATCCATTTAACCTCGCTATCCTTCTTAAGAATATCTTTAATCAATTTCACAATTTCAACAAAGTTTGGGATAAATCTTCTTAACAAATTGATTTTTCCTAAAATTGACTGAATTTCTTTTCTATTTCTAGGAATATTTATAGTATCTATAGCTTCAATCCTTTTCAGGTCGATTTTATTTCCATCTCAAGATACTATGTGGCCCAAGAGTTTACCTTCCTTCATTGCAAAGTGAGATTTCTTGGGAATTAAAGACAAACCAAATTTGCAGCATTTCTCAAATGTCTATTTGAGGTATACCAGATGTTTTGCATCAGATTTAGAAAATACAGTTAGATCATCAAGATAAATGACAATGAACTTATCTCTTTTGCTGACAAAGGCGATGTCCATAGCTGGCTGGAAAGTGGAACCTACATTCATCAAATCAAATGGCATTTTGTCATACATAAAGGTACCCTATAGGGTGGTGAACATTGTCTTATCTTTATCATCCTCGTGTACTACAATTTTATTGTATCTTGAAAAGCCATCAATCCTAGACATTCTATTTTCTATAACCACCTTTTCCAATACGTGATCCATTTTAGGTAATGGATAATTATCTTTGAGAGATGATTTGTTTAAATTTCTGAAATATCACAGTCTGATTTCACTACTTTTCTTTCTAACCGAAACCAGGTTGGCTACCCACTCGGAATATCTGAGTGGTACAATGATCTTAGCCTCTAGGATATTTTTTAGTTCCTTTTCTATTACAGGCAATAGTATGGGATTTATCTATCTGAGATTTTTCATGAATGATTTAACACCTTGCTTTAGAGGAGTTTTGTGTTCAATTACGATGGTATCATAAGTCCTTAATTCATCATAAGACCAGGAAAAAACGTCCTTATACTTCTTGAGTAACTTTGCATATTTTATTTTGATTTCAGGGGGGAGGTATTTAGATATTTTTTCCAGCTTAGGAGTTTCCTTGGTGCCTATATTACAATCTTCAACCTCTTCAAGCTGAGGCTGCAAGGTAGACTTTAATGGAATGTCATCGTGATCAAATAATCTCTCCAAAGGAATTAGACCCTTAGGGATCTGATTATTTTTTAGCACTAACATGCGATAATTGGCGATCTTATATCAGAACTCTTGAGGATCTTTCCCTTCCTGCATGATCCAAGCAGGGTCATTCTGATTTTCTTGATCAATATGCATTTCAGCAAATTCATCTACCATTTTTAGGAATTGTCTGATTTGTTCATCATCTTCGAACACCTGCCAATGTTGTATGTTGTTTGGTGTTGAGGGTCTGTGCCTCATTTCTATGTGATACTTCAGTTTGAAAATAGGAGGTACAAGCATTGAGGTTGATTTGGCCAATGAATCTACCCATTTATTTTTTGTTCTAGGGATGTAGTGAACATTAACAGATGAGAAAAAAAATTCAATTAGGTCCCAGGCATAATTTTTGTAAGACCTCAACCTTGGGGTGTTTGTCCTAATACTGTTGATTTATCTTTTTTACTATTAATTCCACATCACCGTAGACTTCCAAGTTTTTGATTTTCAACTTCCTGACAGCTTCTAATCCTAAGACCAGAGCTTTGTATTCACATACATTATTGGTCTACTCGATGTCCCATTGTAACCTGTAGGATAAAGAGATAAAAACCTCGTCTCCAGGTGCCACAAAAATCACTCCAACTCCCGCTCCTTCACAAGATGAAGAACCATCGAAACACATATTCCAAACTCCAGTACTATAAACATTTTTATTTGTCTCTTCTATTTTTTCTTTTTCTGTACAATTTTTTTCTATACATTCATCTATATTATCATCAATCAATAAAATAAAATTTCCTAAATATTGATCTATGACACGAATAGGGTAATTATTTGGATTAAGTGGATCGCTTATTGTAAATGCAAGCCTTGTTTCTCTGTACAGGTGGGTGAACTGTCCGCTGAAGATCAGGATTGTAGTGTATGTCATGTCGAGATGAAGGGATCCTCCAAGATTGGTGCCCCAGGACTTGGATAACAACATACATACTTTGGAGGGATGTCATCAATAACCACTTCCATTAGAACACTTTTTACTGGAACATGCGCACGATTAACCACTAAATATTTAATCATGCCCATACATTTAATTTTTCATGAATCAAAGGAATACAGATCTCTGTATGGTCTGGTAATTTCGAGACTAAGTCTATCCATAATAGCTTTGGGCATAACATTATGGGAAGCTCCAAAATCCAACATGCAATTATGGAGAAAATGATCATGCACAATTAGCATAATGTAGAAAGGAGCGACAATATCTCTGGCACCTTAAAAATGAAGGCCAAAAATTATATTCAGTTTATCATCTTCCAAAATTATAACATCGGCCTCACTTTCAATATCTGCAAAATTTATCATTTTGGTGATTTGTTTTCTGTATGTGGGGTTTTTTTCCAGTTTAACCATGTTGGCATGTTTACAAGAAGAGCATGCTTTTCATTGATGGCAAGAACAACAACAACGATGGCAAATAGGTAGGCAAGGAAGATCAACAGACAGGCAAGCAAGGAAGAACAACAGTTATTGAAGGGCAAGATTGAAGCGTTGATTCGACTCCATTTCAGAGTATCAGATATCGAGAGATGGAGATGTTAAGAACTCTCACTATAGGAGTCCTGAAGTCACGAAGTGCGAAAATCCAAAAAGTTGATCTGACTCCATTTCGGACTCTCACAGACTGAGAGTTGGAGATGTCAAGGACTCTCACGACAGGAGTCCCAAAGCGAAAAAATGTGAAACACCGAAATATGTGGGTCCGACTCCATTTTGGAGTTTCGTATACTGGGATTTCACAGACCAGGAAATAAAAGAACAAAGGACCTTTAACCTTTGAAGTC
The DNA here is from genome assembly GCA_032191745.1 of Picea mariana. Taxonomy (NCBI): domain Eukaryota; kingdom Viridiplantae; phylum Streptophyta; class Pinopsida; order Pinales; family Pinaceae; genus Picea; species Picea mariana. The sequence goes on from JASDQU010243107.1 coordinate 56,984, forward strand.
GTGATATGTGAAACGAAATAATCCTAGCTGTTGGATCGAGGATTGATCTGGACCATTGATCAGACATGATGAAGGCCCGTGAAGTTTTGAAATCACAATAAGATCTAGACCATTGGGTCCATAGGACACGTGGTAAAAGATCGTCATTTCGTTGACTGGAAAGTCAAAGGAATAGGGTTCCCTAACCTCTCGAATTCGTGACATGCGAAATCACAAAATGGTGAAATGCGAAATTGTGACATAGAGTTTCAGATATCGCGACTTGGAGAGTCGAGATACCTTGCAACAGGAATTCACGACATGCGAAATCGTGAAATGTCGAAATTGCAACATGGAGTTTCAGAGATCGCAACTTGGAGATTCGAGATGCCTCACAATAGGAATTTGTGAAATGCCAAAATGCAAAGTTGCGACATGGAGTTTCAGAGATCATAACTTGGAGAGTCGAGATGCATTGCAATAGGAATTTGTGACATGCGAAATGCCAAAGTGTCGAAATGAAAAAGCACCTTTTGGTGTAGGTCGTGGTCACAACCAGTGGTCACTCTGTAGAATATGGAAGAAGGAGCTAGTGCAACCAAGCTCCATTTCGAAGCTTCAGATACTATGACATGGAGCATAAAGAAATCTTCACATCAAGAATGTTGAAGTGTCAAAATGCGAAAAGTGAAAGCGCTTTATGGATAAGCACTCAGTCATCGCTGGTGGTCACATCAGCGGAAGATGAAGGAAGGATCTAGTGTAGAGAAGCTCCATTTTGGAGTTTCGAGGATCGAGAAATGGAGTGTAACAAAATCTTCACCACGGTGATCTCGAAATGCGGAAGTGAGAAATGGAGAAATAAACGCAAGATCCTATGAAGCCAATCCAACGGTGCAGATGATTTTGAATATGATCGAAGGGCTACTGTTGCACTTCATAGTGTAACTGCTAGAAATGACTAATGGTTTCTGCCAGAGGACTCAAAGAGGCCTCATTGTGATCGCCAGAGAAGATGAAGAGTCTCAAGGCATCTTCTAGTGGAATGAAGACTATTCATACAGGTGATTGATAGATGGGGGAGCATTGAATCCTGTAACTGAAACATAAAGGATAAGCTCGACTATGCTAGAGAAGATGAAGAGTCTCAACTGCCAGAAAGGCTTAGGAATCTTAACATAACACCCAGTGATGATGGACACGTGGGTTGAACCGCTAGAGAAGCTAAAGAGTTACCATGATGATCAGGTAGAGCACTCGAAGTAAGCAAAATATGCAGAATAGAGTGAAGCAGTGATGTTGACTGAAGAAAGAAAAGAAGTGGAAGAGTGGAGTGGCAAGGTAGGCCCCGATGTGGAGAACATTGGCATTGTGTGAGATTGTATATGGATTGTGCACATGGCATGCACAAGGTGCACAAAGTATATAAGTACAAAGTACAGAGAAGAGATGAGGTTGTTGTTGTTGAGAGCGATTCAGGCATCTAGAAGGAGGCAGAGTGTAGTAGTTGAAATGAACAGAAGAGGAATGGTGCATAGAAGGGATATGGCACACAGAGAATAAATGGAAAAAGGACATAAAGTGTAAGAGGTGTGTGAAAAAGACAGTGATGCAACATAGCAACACAGTGTATCAGAACAGTGATGAGACTGGTAAGCCATTGAAGAATTGTTTATCATTGTAATAAGTGTTATGGGTGAAGATATATTTTAGGGTGGTAGGGAGGTGCTAGGGAGGACTGTTGTCCTCAGAGGTTCAAGTGAGTGCTTGAACACGGGGAGTTATAGCTTCCATATGGTTGCAACCAAAGAAACCAGGGTGGCAGGGTGGTGCAAGGGAGAATTGTTGTTCTCTGTTTTACAGGTTGGTGCCTGTATGATTGGAAGTTGGTGCTTCCATCCAGTTGGTGCTGGAACACTTGGGGATTTGGTGCTTCTGTCTAGTTGGTGCTAGAGAAACCAAGGAGTTGGTGCTTCCTTCTAGTTGGTGCTAGAGAAACCAGAGAGTTGGTGCTCTCAGCAAGTAGCAGCTTGCAAAATAGAGGTTGCAACCTCATTATGAGTTGGTGCTCATATGTATGATAATGTAAAGAATGTAAAGATTAATTATCATATAAAGAAGAAGAGGTTTTTACCCTTTGTGGGTTTCCTCAGGAAATATTTGTCTATGTGTATCTCATATGTTTGACTGATGTTGAATGTGCTATTTCTTATTTCCCAGCATTATTGTGATTCTCATTGAGTGCTTTGTAAAGAGTTTAAAATAAGCATAATTGTTTAAGCACGGTAACAACTGATTCACCCCCCTCTCAGTTGTCCAACAAAATAGAGGTATGGGGATCTTGATTTTATTAATCTCATTTTATAGGTTGAAACTTCTCATTGTCTTATCAGCTTCTCTGGTTTGGACTTCTATCTCCCTTTTTTCTGATTTATTGGTTTGTGTTGCTTTCGTTTCAGCTGTTATTGTTTTGATAGTCTGTGAGTCAGCTCCTTTTATTTTGGCAGCCTATGAGTTAGCTCCTTTTATTTTAATAGTCTATGTTTTAGAAGCCTTTGGAGCTAGCTCATCCACTTCACCTCTCAGCAAGGTTTTCTTCAGTTGGGAAGTTGCTATATTTTTATTTCTAGACCTTAAATTATACTTCTGTTGGAGCTCAGCCATTATATTATCGGTGATTCCTTGATAAGCAGAATCTTCTATGATATTTATGTTATCATCATTTTTAGACCGATATTATGCATTTAAATACATTTCATAATCTTTCCTCGTTAAATGAGGTTGTTGACAATCATCAAAAATATTATTCATATCTTCCTCTAACTCCTCAAATTCTTGCATGTCATCTCCTCCTATAAAATTTTCATTTTTAAAGGGAGCTTGAATCTTTTGATAGTCATTTTTAATTTGTTTTTGTTGTATTTGAGGGTTACAGTTCCTCCTGAAATATTTTTTAGCGAGCTGATTTGCTTTAGATTGATCCAGTTCCATATTCGAAATTTTGTTTGATAATTGTTTAATTATTTTTTCCATATCATCCATCTTATCTTCCAAGGACCTCACAGATCCGGAGGGTCTTGCTTGTTCTCTATATCGTCTAGTCTCTTTATTTCTTGTTTCAAATTTAGTTTTTAAATTTCATGATGCCATCATAGTTGACTCTATTTCTATAGCATAATCTTGCATTCTAGTAAGGTTAGTAAATCTTATTTCTCTCAATAATATAGTGAAATCGGGCTCGAAAGCCCCGACAAAAGTTACTTTTGCTATAGGTTGGGAAGGTTTAACCTCAGCTGGGATCTTGTTATATAATTTATTAAATCTTTGAGTGAATTCAAGAACTATTTATAAATTTTTCTTTCTCAAAGCTCCAAACTCGGTTAAATAATAAAGATGATCTTTTCTCTCTCCCCATTGTTTGAGAAAGGCACTTTCTAACTCATCATATGATAATATTGAACATGCCGACAGTCCTCAGAACCAGGTTCTTACCTTTCCTTTGAATGTTTGGATTAACAGTCATGAATAAACATCCTCGTTCTCGAGGCCAAGAATATCGATGAATTGATCAAAGAAATTTGTGTGCTCAGTCACGGTTAGGTCTCCCTCTCCTGTAAACTTTGGCAAATTTTTCATATAGTTTTCAAGTAAATCATGGAGAGGAACTAGGAGGACCAAAGGATCATATCTAGCAGCTACTTTAGTGAAAATTCTAGGAGGTGGGGATGGTCCTTGACTTCCTCCTCCTCCTCCTCTAGCACCATGTCCTCCTCCACCTCCTCCACCTCAGGCACCACATCCACCGACACCACCCCCTCCTGCAGGAACCATTCATAATCTAGGGGATGAAACTTGGAGATTGTAGAGAGGGTTTTCAAAGACGTGAAGTGACATTTCAGTTACTTTGGGATGAAGTAAAAGAGGCTTTGGGAACTAACCGTCAGGAGATAGAAAAACTGAAAAGGGAGGAAACAAGAGACGAGGGCTAGATTCTTCAGACTTGCAGGATATGTAAACGGGAGAACCAGCGAGAGTCGAATCAGAGTGTAAGATATATTCTTAAAAACTTTGGGAAGTTGGAATCTTTACTTCAATAACTGATGGAATATCAATCGAAGCAGGGATCGATATGGGATATTTACCTTTATTAGTAAAGGAGGTAGTTGAATTATTTTCGGCCTTTATATCTGATAAAACCAATCTGGGGTTTATGATTTCGGCTTCAATTCTATCAGTCGATGTTTCTTCGAAAAGGATTTGGGTGGAAAATTCTTACAAAGTTAATGGTTTAAGTGGAACCTTAGCATTAGACTTTGTGGGTTTAGGTTGGTAAACCTTACTTGTGGATGCAATGGTTTTCTTATGGTATCCCCTTGGTTTTAAAAAAAATTCAGGGTCAGAAATAGGCTTGGTTTTCTTATCATCTGGGTTTTGTCTGGTATTCCTTCAACTGAATGCTAGTTTATTAATTGTGGAGTCACCAAGTGAAAAATAAAAAATTAAGCCTTATAATATATTCAATCTTTTTTCACTATCAAAGAGAGAAGCTTACAATGTTGTTCTCCCAGGGAAAAATAACTTCGTTTCTCCATCCCCGACAACGGTGCCAAAAAGATGTTGTTCCTGAGTTTATACTTAAGGCTCAAAGTATAGTGTCAGGCATCATGAAATAAGGAAAGTTTAATGTTTTATTTTTCTACCTTAGTTATGTGAGAAAATTTCCTTAAATTGAATTAATAGTATGATAGCTCAGAGGTCGTTTTTAGTGTCTGAGTTAAATTTGAAAATATTTGATGTAATGAGAGAAAAACATAAAGATGTTAAACAAAGCAAGGCATCAAATACAGAAGAGTCTTACTTTGTCACAGGAGAAGAAATTAGATGATGTAACCTTAAATGAAGCATAAAATGTAGCAATCTAATTAACTCACATGTCTTGTATCTACTAACAATAAATACAGAGAAAAATTTGTTTGTTATTAGATAACTAAATTAAATATAACCACAGTAGATGTTGTGCTAAATTGCAATCAGGCATTCATCAAGGAAATATATATAAAGATGCTAGAATGTGGAAAGACAGAAGAACACATAACTCAAATGGACGAAATGTGGAATCTCTAGTCTGCACTTGTATTAATTCTCGATGAGGAGAGTTTTCTCGATTACAACTGGAAAGAAGAATCCTTTGTTTATTATTTCGAATATGCATTTATACAAAAGTTCTCAACCTCTAACGGTTGGAATTCCTCTATATTTAGAATAATTAAAATTACAAAATATAGAAGATGAAATGCTTCATTTTCATTCTTCTTGTTCTTTTCGTAATGTTGGCATGGGCATTTTCCTTTTCTCTCTTCTAGCTCAAAAATAGACAATGTACATAGATTGTATCATTGGTTTCCAGAGGTACTACCCTTTCCATGCTCAATACATTTGATGCATCTGCCCACAAATTGAGCCACCAACCTGGAGGATTCTGTTAAATTATTATCCTCAAAAGTGTATAATTTATTTTCCAGCTAAGGCAATCTCTCTTGTATCTGTCTATCTTCTAAAATAATAGACTACAGTTGTATATTAGGCTTCACTAACCATCTATCTATTTGAGCAATGGCATCCTGTTTTATCTGTGATATTTCAACTTGGGATTCTTCCATATTTGTCTTAGTGTTGAGTAGATGTTTGGCTATATCAATCTGACCCAGTATTCCAGAGCTATATTCTTCATCAAGGCCCAATAATTCCTCGTCGAGTAAACCAAAATATTCTTCACAAGATTCTTTCACTTCCTTAGCCATTTTCCTACCTTCAGTTATGTTAGACTCCCAAGTCTTTAGTATGATATCACCTCTGGTTTTCTCCAAAATGGAAAATCCAGAAGCCATAGCTATTCCTTATTTTTCTAATGATATAAATGCTTCTTCGATGGTAGTCTGGGAAATGATAGTCTCTCTCTCTTTAAAAAAAAATATTACTTAATGCTTGATCCATCACCTAAAAATGATTTTGGACAATTTGATCCAATAACCACCTTCTGAGAATTGAATATAGTTATAGTTGGGATATCTACATGATCCAGTTCCCATCCAATCATATCATTGTAGGGTAAAATCCGCATCCTTGTTGCTACCTTGTGCATCTCTGACTAAGAAATAATATTGTATTTGGTAGACAAGTCTTCGTTTTCCTTGTCGCTTGAATTATCCAGGCGGTTTACCAACTCATATTGTAGGGTGTTGAATACATGCATCCAAGTTTTAACTGTATCTATGCTTCTGGGTGAGGTGTCAGAGATAACCTCTACGTTCTGGCTTGAAATTTCACCATTTGCTTTAGGCGCTTTCCGTGGAGCCATGGTATCGAGTCTCAAAGTTCCATTATCTATTACAGAGAATGAGAATGCAGAAAACTAATTATTTCGCTAAGCCATCTCTATGAAAATGAGAATGTAATTTAGAAAATGAAAAATCTTATTTGCCTTAAGCATATCAATCTGCGTAGATCTTCACTAACAATGCGTTTAATTCCTTTAGTCAAAATATTTGGGCAATAAAGATCTTATTTGAAATCATTTCCCTAAATCAACTATTAATGTCATTAATGGTCGATATTTCGTGATCTGGGAAAAGCACAGAGAACATTTGAATTTACCTGCATTTCAAATCAACGCAAACTTTACAAGAGATAAGATTTCTTAAGGTGTTAATAAATCAAGTTTATCCTGTTAATTAATTGTGTTTAACCTTAATCCATTTCAAGGTTTGGAGTATCGGGTGATCTTATTTCAGTTCAAGCTATGATCCCCGAATCACAAAATCATGATTTGATCAATTAATATTAATCAAGTTTAACCTTTTAATTAATCATGATTAATTAAGGGTTTCGCGACTTTGGGTAACAGGATTTCAAGTTGTCGTTCAAGAAAGGATTCCTAAAACGTGAAGTTGTGATAAGATTTAATTATCATTTATCATTATTAATCATTTAACTAACCCAGTTTAATTTAAGCTAGTTTTGTGATTTTGTATATCGGGACTTTGGGGTTCTTTACATGTCTCATTACTAGTATTGCGAAACCCCGAAACCCGACACTTTAAAGGCTGTCTTTAGCGATTTGAACTTTCAACTAGTGGGCGGCTCCATAACTTTTAAGAACTTAGGATCATTGCATTAAACGAAAGACCTCATCAATGGTGATATCCAAGTACATATTTGTTTTTATTTAAACAAGAATTAAAATTATTTAAGTCTAAAGTTTAGAAAAATATATATGTTTCAACAAGCTCTAAAAATGTCTTTGGGAATAAGTCCTCATACTCCTACAATAGGCTATATATTTATTGGCTAGTTTTCTCATCATAGTATTCTCCTACGAAAGCTATCTTAGGTTGCTCTGTAGTTCCTATATTGACTTTTTGCAACTTCAATGGATAATTATAAGAACTATCAGTCTAGTTGGGTATGGTGTTATGGATTTATCTGCTTCCTTTTGTTTCCTTAATGGCTAAGTTCCTCAATTCTTCTAAATCATCCGGGTTTTCCAAATCCTTTTCAATATTATAACATTCTATAGGTGTCTTTCCCGTGTCTAGGTGAAGGTTAGACTAAAGCACCTGACTATGCTTTGCACATACCACTAGGTCTGATTTCCATTCACCAACATAAAAAAAAGGAGTTTTTTAATTCTTTGCAGTACTATCTTAAGATCAGGTGCTTACTTGTAAACGAGAAGTCCTTAGAAAATTGGTTTGTTGACATTTTCCAATCGCTGGTTTGTATTCTAGTTTTTTCATGCATGTACCAAGATTTCAGAATCGAATCTAGCGAATGGGGAAATACTTGAACCCACATGCGATATGGTATTTCTGCAACTTTCGATTGTCTCATGCATTGTTCAATATGTGATTTAGGATCATACTATCCACTGAATAGTTGCGCAACTTGGAAATCTGTTCACATCTCTGATTCCAACTACTCCTTATCTTGAAATCTATATTGGATAGCTTGCTTCACATCCTTCTGATTCTTAATCAAATCTCTGTGACTAGCCCGCCATCTAGCAGGGGTGTTGTTGGCCCTTGACCAATTTTTGGGAGATTCTTGGTCATGTTGACCTATTTTGGGACTTTGACATCCTATTGAAGGAGGAGAACAAGACGAAGTGGATATCACAAGATCTCGACCCACTTTTGGGTCCTTTTTGGGTTTTTGGGAAATATGTAATGGGATTGGGATGTTGGCCCATGGGTTTTACCCATGCTTAGGCATATTTTATAAAGTATAAATAGATATCTAGGCAATGTAAAGAGGTATCTAGATATGATAGATCGCCATATATGTGATGTATGCTAAGTGAAACTAAGGTGTGTAAGTGTTTTGTGCTTGTGTGAGACTTGCAGAGCTAAGTGCAAGTCATTGTAAGAAGTTGTAGAAGGCTTTGTGTTGTAACACAAGGAAGAAGGATCTAGCGAGCTGCATAGATCTTTTGTCCTATGCAGAGTAAGGGTTTTGAGGCTCTATTATTGTAACCTATTGAAGAAGCTAATAAATAAGAAGAGTTGGTGGATGTAGCCCCAGGGTGGGGTGAACCATGTAAACCTTGTGTTGTCCTACTTTGTGCCTTGTTCTGATGCATTGATGTGTTATTTTCTAAGTGCTTTGGGATGATTAGATAGATCTGCTTATGCTTAGTGCTAATAATGTGAAGAATGTTAGATCTGATATACATGAATATGATTAGTGCTTGATCTGTTAGATTTGATCTATATTACCGATGCTAAGTTCTTGAATACATTGTGAATGTTGCGAGGCTCTGTTTTACAAGCAGAGTGGATATTGATTGCATATTAAGGGACTAATGGTGTTAAGTGATTTATTAAGTATTATAATCACATATAAGTTTCCTAGCTAAGGTTGCAGACATCTGAGTCTTGCAACCACCCCTACCTCTACCTCGGGTGAGACTTCATCTGCTTCGTAGGTGTTGTCAAAAGGGATGGTACTTAGGGTTTTTTTGGTGCACTATTGTAGCATTGAACCCTGGGTCTGCCCCTATGCCAACAAATGGTTTTGTTGTCAGGACATGAAACTTTGATTGTTGGGAACTAAGGGAGAAGAGTCTTTGTGCAAATATTCGACATGAAACTATGATTGTTGGAAACTAAGGGAGAAGAAGCTTTGTGCAAAGGTTCGACCTGAAACTATGAAAGCTCTGTACATATATTTGTTTCCCTAGTACGCAACATTTTACTAGACCTATGAAGCTTTGTGCCAAGAGAAAGGATAGATGTAAAGAAAAGAGGTCAGATCTGAAGGAAAAGAGGTAAGATATGTAATCTCTATGCTCCGATAAAGGTAAGAATAGTGAAAAGTTCTAGATCTAAAAGCTTTGTGCTCTGTAAAAGTAAGATTAGTGAAATTTTTTGTTTCTAAAGCATGGATCTAGGTATGTTTGATAGATTTTGTCCTAGCTTAAAAAATAGGGTGTTTTTAGATGAAAGAAGGTTTGATATGAATAGATCTTATAAGAATAGTGAAAGATATGTTATACCTATGCATAGAAAAAATGTTTGGACTAACAAATGGATGCAGGATCCTAGAATTTTTTTTTTGCAGGTTAGCTCCTATGATCCTAGTGCGTAGTACAAGAAAATATGGGGATCATTGAAAATAAAGAGAGGATTAACCCTTTGTTACAGTTACAGAAAACCAGGACATCTTGCTAAGGAATTCCCTGGGGGAAGACCTAGTTGCCTTTGTTGCAAAGATATGGACCATGAAGTATTGGATTTCCCTAGAATGATTTCTAGGATTTAAATAATGAATCTGAATCAGGAAAACCCTAAGGTAGATCCAGAAATAGCGGAACCCAAAAAAGAATCAGAGAAGGTATTACTACAAATGAGAGAAATCTTGAATGACCACCAACATGTTAGATTATCAGAGATCTTTAAAGAAAAAGAATGCATCGAAGCAAGAATAGGAGACTTTGACATTGACTGTGTTCCAGATGAGGAAACATAGGTGAATATCATGACAGAGAGAACTTGGGAAGATATAGGGAGGCCTACTATGATTCCTTCATTAGGAGGAATAGGGTTATTCATAGGAATATTGGTAAACCTATGTGGAAAACTCACTCAGATATCTATGAATGCCAATGAAACTTCGACAGAAGAAGATTTTGATATTATCAAATTTATTGAGGACATCACTCCATTTAATATGTTACTAGGAAAACCTTGGATTGATAGAGATCAAACCAGAAGAAAGAAAGAAAAAGAAGTTTTGGAGCAGAAGAAACAAGAGTTAAAATATTTCATGACTAGAAGGATCACACAGTTGATTGAAGAATAGGAGAACAGATCGAAGCTACTTCACACTAAAGGACCAGATGTCGAAGCTATAAGAACATTGGAATACCTATAGAATATTGAAGTCTCTACCCTAGATAAATAAGAGGTGTTACACCTGAATCCTAGGAGAGAATCTCAACAGCACACAGTGACTATGTCAAAATAAGATAAGAATCAGAATGGGAAATGAACCACTGAGACAAAGCTCACTGAAAAGAAGGCTATAAAGATGAGTAAGAAGAGGGATAAGATTGAAAAGTTATATAAGGTTCTATAGATAACCTTGCAGAAAGAAACTTTGTAGAATTGGAGCTTCGTCGAGATATCAGAACAATGACATATGCCACTTCTCCATGGTGAAGCAATGTAGCCATTGGAAGCTGATATATCCATTCGGCTTCCACTTCGAACAGGTCAGAAAGAATTGATGGTTCACCACTAGATCATTGGACCGCACCATAATAGACATAACAAGAATTAATGAGGCCTCATACCCATTATAAGCAAACTATTTCCAAGTTGCCTATTTATCTCGTCACGCCATGCACAAAGAACACTTTTTCCAACTGAGAATTTGAAGCCCGCAGACTAGCAATTGCATACAGTGATCATTGCACTCTTGTTGTTTGTTCTAGTGTAGTGTCTAATATCATCATGACACTGATAATTTTTCCCAAGCGCGTATGTCCGATGAGCTCACCGCAGTTGAAGAATCTTTAACAAAAGTTCTCCTTGATTTGATGACTGATAGATTCATGTCAGAGAGAGGATTATCTATAGGCATTCAAGCATCATTGATGAGAACACTGCTAGCCTCTCCATCCACTGCTCAAGCTAGACCATCTTGGCCAGTCGATGAAAAGTGAACTAAATGAAAAGATGATATCACGAATTCCAAGCTGATTCTGATCATTTTACCCACCTATCTACGACCTCTAAGTGGCGCAATCAATCGTGACAGTGTACCCCAAGAATTTGAATATGCTTTGATCACTACATGCCTTCCGAAAGGGCTCCGTGCAGTTCGTGCCGACCAGGATAAGCTCGTAGAGTTGAAGTTTAGAAACTTCAACCTCTGTGATAGGAAGGTTTACAACATGATCGCCCTGCATAAGTATCTAACCAGAACTAAAGGCAGGAACTCAAATATTATCCCTCAGTCATGGACCCAGAACCTTGCACAGTCCACCCTACCGAAACTTATGAATATTTCACACTTCGAACGACACCAGGAGGTGAACGCATGCATCAAATTTTTGTTGTCAAGTTACCATGGATTTTATTTGTGGTTGAACCACCACATCATAGTGGATCTGACATTGATCAATTGGATCACAAGGCTAAGCACGCAAGTCCCTGACCCATGGGATTTAAACCCTGGAAAGATCGTAGATCGGGCTCTTGCCCATAAATTAAAGGATACTTATGATGATGTAGAGAAGGGCATGTGAGTCTGCAAGGTATACTCTATCTAGAGAAGTGCAATGCACCTAGCTTGTCAATTGATTGCAGGAAAATTAGTTCGCAAGAACCGGCCCACCCAAGTGACCAGATTTGTAGTTGACCTCGTAGGGAAGTGCACGGATGGCCTACAAATGAATTGGGAAAAGTAACTTGTCAACCAATTGGAGTTGGACTACAGGGAAGCACAGGACCAAGGATATGAGTTCCACTTCAAATGGATTCTCATCTTAATCACTTTTGTTGCATGGGAGATGCCATAAGGTACGACCTTCCCAAACATCGAGCCCTTTGAACCTCTAGCTGTGAAGTTCATTACACTGTGGTACTCCAGTGATATGATCAAGAAATGGAATTCAAATTCCATCTTACACACTTATTAAAACTAGTTGAAGACAACCATCCAGTCTGAGCCTCGTATGACCCCAAATACCCTCCACAAGTTTCGACCCTTAATGAAGTTTAGCACGGACCGCCACTTCATTTATATCAAAGTGCGCGTAGATCACCATAATAAACAGTTACAGTCCTACTACAAGATAATGGAGGAATACTTAGAGGAGATCACCAAGGAATGGTCAGTGGACCTCCTCATTCCAAGAAACCCTGTAGAGATGTCTAATGTTGACAGTCCAGAAACTACGCAAGATACACCCAGACCGAGTAAGATAAAGAAACCTGAAGAAGGCCAGGATTTAGACAGTACATCCATGAGGACTACTTCCACATCACTGGAGAAAGGAGGTTATGGTGAAGAGATTGATGGCACATAATTTGAATAGAATAAAGGTGAGGAAACACCACATAGAGATGAGGAGGACCCCTCAATGAAAAGGAAGGTTTCCCCTCCAAAACCCTCCTCCCAGAAGAAAGTAAAAGCAACCAGGACCAAGTTCCAGACTTTTCTCACCCCAGATGACTTCAATTTCATCATAGCCACCCTGAATGATGCTTCACTAGAGATAGAAGAGAAGAGGGAGGCTAAGTAGGAGGAGATGTACAATCATATTAAGGACAAGCTCCAAGGGGTCCAACAGACACTACAGTCTATTCGCATAGTCTCCACTGTACCTTTGTTAGCAGGAACACCAGAAATGAGAGATGATCCAGCTCAACTCCACCAGATTGCTGACACAATCGAAGCTCACCTTCGACAAGCTTAGGAAGAAGTAGCACAAGCCACCCAAGCTTTGGCTCAAGTACAAAGTGAACTTGTATAACAATGAAGCACCACAGAATGGGAAAATCTTGTTCTGCAAGAGAAGTGGGATGAGGAAAAATCACAGCTACAGAAAAGAAAGGAATAGTTTCTCATGGAGCATCTCGAAGTAAAGGAAATGGTCGATCGAGCACTTCACTCTGTGACAGTCATCAAATTAAATAATAAAGAGAAAGTTCCACAACAGGTGGCACAACTTGAGGAAGTCATCCAGAAGCTCTAACAGTGCATAGCGGAATTGGAGCTCCGCATTGTGCCCGAAACCCCTCAATATGTAAGAGACCAAAGGGAAGCTATTGCCCACAGTGCAGTCAATAGATTAAAATCTCTTTCCTTGGAATGAAAGCAGTTGAGTAATTGGAGCAATCAGAAATATGAGAATCTCGCCAAGAATCCAGAGTTAAAATCATTGGATTCGGAGCTCAAGGAAGCCAAACAGCATGCAGATACACTACAGGTGCAGCTCAAGGCTCTGTCACCCATGGAAAGAATGAAGATAAATCAAGAGAAATGCACCGCCCAATAGAAAATCCATAATATCCAGAGAAAAGTGATGGAAGTTACTCAACGGCTTCAACCAATACAAGATAAAGCATGCCAGTTCTTCATATAGGTTGAAAGCCGAGGAATAGAGTTAGAACAGGTTGTCCTTGTAGTAGAAAAATTCCTAGAAGGGTCTGTGAATGACCCAATGATCCAGGAGTTCACTGAGCAAGAGGTCGTAGCACAACAGTAGGTCGAAGAAACTTGAGCCAAGATCAAGGAATTTGAGGCAGAACTGATCAGACCAAAGTGACTCAGGACGAGTCACAAGTGAGTGTTGTGGGCCTATTGGCCCTTGACCAAGTTTTGGGAGATTCTTGGTCATGTTGACCTATTTTGGGACTTCGACATCTTGTCAAAGGAGGAGCACAAGACGAAGTGGAGATCACAAGATCTTGACCCTGTTTTGGGTCCTTTTTGGGTTTTTGGGAAATATGTAATGGGATTGGGATGTCGACCCATGGGTTTTACCCATGCTTAGGCCTATTTTGTAAAGTATAAATAGATATCTAGGAAATGTAAAGAGGTGTCTAGCTATGATAGATCGTCATCTATGTGATGTATGCTAAGTGAAAGTAAGGTATTTAAGTGTTTTGTGCCTGTGTGAGACTTGCAGAGCTAAGTGCAAGTCATTGTAAGAAGTTGTAGAAGGCTTTGTGTTGTAATGAAAGGAAGAAGGATCTAGCAAGATGCATAGATCTTTTGTCCTATGCGGAGTAAGGGGTTTGAGGCTCTATGCTTGTAACCTATTGAAGAATATAATAAAGAAGAAGAGTTGGTGGATGTAGCCCCAGGGTGGGGGTGAACCACATAAACCTTGTGTTGTCCTGCTTTATGCCTTGTTCTGATGCATTGATGTGTTATTTGCTAAGTGATTTGAGATGATTAGATAGATTTGATTATGCTTAGTGATAATAATGTGAAGAATGTTAGATTTGATATACATGAATATGATTAGTTCTTGATCTGTTAGATATGATCTATATTACCGATGCTAAGTGCTTGAATACATTGTGAATGTTGTGAGGCTCTATTTTACCAGCGAAGTGGATATTGATTGCATATTAAGGGACTAATGGTGCTAAGTTCTTTATTAAGTAATATAATCACAGATTTGTGTCCCGGCTAAGATTGGAGACACCTGAGTCTTGCAACCACCCCTGCCTCTACCTCAGGTGAGACTTCATCTTCTTCGCAGGTGCTTCTGAAAGGGTTGGTAGTTAGGGTTTTGTTGGTGCGATGTTGTAGCGTTGAACCCTGGGTTTTCCCCTGTGCCAACAGGTGTCTTGGAGGGCTAAGTCTAGAACTGAAATCCTTTGATCCTTTGTTATCTTCTCTTCCATGATGACAACAAAATTGTCAAGTTATGAGTTACCATCATACATTGGGTGTTCTCTGACCTCGGCTCCAACCCATCTAGTTTCTCTGACAGTTGCATATCTTCTTGAAAATATTTCATATGAACCTTGTTGACAATTGTCAAATTCTAGTTATGAATCTTCATCCACTGATTATATGCTCCTCCAACTTAATGATCCGTCAGCAATAGGATTTATGTAGAGTTCTCTCATTCCTGTTGTTATAGCGTATAACTGATCCAAATCTTCTCCTTCCATATTGTTATCCGTTGTCTCCATGTATCAAGGGCCTACATACATATCCAAGGGTTGAACTACTTTGAATGTCATAGTGTCTCTTTTTATATCAATCACCACATAGTTATCATAAGCCCAATTGATACCAAGTAGTGTAGGATAAGGGTCCTTATCCCCCATGATTTCAATTACCTCAAAAATCAGTTATAGTATTTACTCCCACAACATCTATTTCCACATTCTCCAATATTCCCATTGGAAAAATACAATACTAATTGGCCATTCTTAACTAGATTGGGGAATATGTCAATTGGGGTTTCCCTAAAGCTTCCCAAGTCTTTTTAGGCAGTATGTTAACATAAAATCCTAGATCTAAGATAACATCCTTAATCTCAAACTCATCCAAGTGGGCTGCTAATCTAAACTCTTTTCTAGTCCATATTTTCCTTATTTGCACTCTTTGAGCATTCTTCTCAGGAAGATTAGTCCTTATTCTAGTTTCTGGTGATTCTTCAGTTCCTAGGACTAGGTACAGGGCATTGTGCAACTTTTCTGTCAGCTGGTCCTTCCCAAGACTATCATAAAATAATTGAAACCAAAGGTCAACTACATTTTGTGACTGCTCAGGTTGTCTTATTGGGACTATGGGGTTTCGAGGTGCAGAGGGTGAATTAGGGACTTGCAAAATATTAGGATAAATGATAGGCTGAGGGGATTCTCTTCCATCTCAAGGCCACAGATACTCTAGAACACTTCTATTGAATTTTTAAAGAATAGATTATGTTTCAGAGGATCATACATGTCCTCCTTAGGTGCTTCTTTCTAGATCTTAGGTAGATTATTGACATATATGCTAGTATTTTCTCCTCCTTGAGTAACGATATTAAGGTTGGGTAGCTTTCCTTTAATGAATATCTTTATCTATGTTCTTATCAGATTAGTTCCTCGTTGACATACCCGATCTTCCCATTTCAAAATTAGCTCTAGGCAGTCTTTAGTTGCATGCCCATTGGTTCTGCAGTGAGAGAACCATGGTTGCCTTGGGTGTGGACAATCCCTAGCCATGTGCCCTTTCTCATTGCATTTGTAGAATCTACTTGTTCCTCTTCCCCCAATTCTCCCTCCTCTGAAGTATCCTCTAGATCCAAATCCTCGACCTCTTCCCGGTCCCTGAGGGGTTTCATTCACCCTAAATGATGTTCAATCCAGTCTGTCTGCAAGTGCATCCAACACTCTACATTGGTTGGTAGCATCTATGGTAGATGTGCATAACTCACAATGTACAATATTTGGTACTGTTGAATACTTCAGAATAATGGGGCACTGTCTTGGTCCATGCCCATGAATTTGGAAGATATCATAGTATTCAACTGACGATGATGCCTGATTACCTGGAAAAGCATGAAACGAGGTTGGGGTATGGAATGGTAAGTTCACAGATACTTGTGCAACCCCTCACATGGGTCCTGGTGAGGGTACCATCGGATTTTGAGGAGGTCCCATTCCCCTCATATGTGGACATTCATTCACCTGATGTCCTTTTGTTTAGCATCTGATACACCAGAATTGCAATCATCCTGGTGTGGGTATCGTTAATTCTTGAATCTTCTCTGTAAGGACCGATATTTGTCCTTGTAGTTGCACCAAATTTGCATCTATTGGGGGTATGGTCATTCTCAGGCTCCCTGGATATCCTGCCATGGTTTCAATATTCATTGATTGTTCCAAGGAATCTATCAAAGTGGCTATCTACTGTTGCATAAACGAAATCCATGTGAGAGGTAGAAATCCTTGGATATACCATTCTCTTTGATGTTCCTCATGAATTGGATGTGCTAACCTTCCTATAGAATCTTTAAAATTCTGACTATATTCCCATGCCAATTCACCTTCCCTTTGTTGAATCTCACACAACTCAGACAAAGCTTGTTTTTCTAACTGAGGTAGCTTAAACTTCGGTATGAATTTTGTCTGTACTTGTTCAAGTGTGAACGCCTATCCTTGTGCTCCTGGAACTCCTAGATAAATAGCCTTCATGTACCATTTGAGAGCATGGCCTCTCAAGGTAGAATGGAACTCAACCAATTTATTTGTGTCTAGAGTTCCTCTGGACCTCTAGATTGCTTCACATAAAAACCAATGTTTCTCAACATCCTCATCTCCCTTGCCCCAGAATTCAGGGTATCGAGCAATCAAACCTACCATGTTACCAACCATTTTTTATCTTACTTCTCCTATCAAGATAAAACCTAACGGTCTTGGTTGTGATCTACCAGAGGATCCCAATATCCTCCCAGTACTCACGCTTCCCGATTGTAACTGACTAACTGACTGTAATGGAACAGGAATAACATAAGACAATAGTATATAATTTACCACTTATATAGAAGACACTTGGGGTATGGGTGATTTGGGGCTATTTCCATTGGCTTCAGGGTGGGTTTCTTTTATCTGGGGATTCTCGTTCTCATCCTCTGTGTTATCATTGAAATATCGTCCACAACATTGTATGAAAATGGTTACAGAAACATGGCAATGCCAACAACAATTAGTTCACCTACAACACTGAAATGCATTTCAAAAGGAAAAAAAGTATATAATTGGGAAAAATTGACATGCACAAATTCACCAAAGGAAGCGCGTGCACATTGCACAGTCCAACAAATCCCTCAGAGTGCACAATGCGCCAAATGCGTGACTATGTATGAGAAAAGTTGTGCACTTCTATGAATGACACATTTATGGTTCTTGTCGGCCCCCCAACCACTTATAGACCAACCCCCAACTTGATTTGGACTTCATATCTGAGAAAAATATGAATGGGGTGTTGGTCAAGGACTAGAGGGTGCCCTAAAAGGCCCCTTGTTCACACCAAGAACCAATTACATTTTATGTTGAAGAAATGCTATAAATAAAAGACATGGATGCACTAAGAAACCGAGATCTTCATAGTATTGTTATGTTGCTTCAGTTATTCATTAAGAATCCTCTTTTCTCTTTGGAGCCTTCAATCATCATTGCAATAGGCCATTCCACTCACCTCTTCAGGGAATAGGAATTTTTTTTCTTCACCATTTTCCATTTTTCTTCCATTGTAAGAAGAGCTCTCCATTATGGAACTCAAGAGCCCTCCCAAGGAGAAAGAGGTGTAACATCCCCAACCACCCACAAGTTGGGGCATGCTACCTTCAATCCCACCCTTGGAATTTGTACTCTTATCGATGCCTTCTTTAATTAATAAGAATGAATAAGGTACATGATTTAATTGACATGCACATCAATATCCAGTAAGCATTCATAATCTAAGATTTAGTTAAATGATAATTAAAATACACAGGGAAATACATTCATACAAAGATAATAATATCAAAACTGAAAGCACTTATCTTTATAAAAAGGATACATCAACTGGCTGTAGACCAAGGACATTCCACCCAATTGTAGATACCACTTCTCCAAATATCAACAATAGTGTCACCCCTAATATAGGGCTATGAATCCACAAGGACGATTCCAGAGTGTACTTGGGTTCCCAAACTAGTCAGCTCTCAAGATCTCACATGTTTCCCAACACCCACAAAAATCCAAGTACCCAGCTCTCTTCTACCCAGCCTATATCGCCCAATAGAATGGACCTCTACCCTTCTCTGTCATGCAGTCCCTCAAGCCATCCTTCTCCTTTTTCCAAGGCCTCCAGCACAGCTGGTCCAGAATCTCAATGATCGAACTCTCAGGACTCAAAGTTGTAAGAAAAATAAGGCATAGGCCAACACATCTCAGACATGCAGGCCCCAAGTCATGGATAGATTACACCAACGACCATTACAACCAACTATCATGTGACTAATTCTCACCAGTTCCTTTCCCTTTGTCAAGCCAAGACGTAGGTGAGGATGAATCAATGGATGGGTAAGTGAGTGCACGGAAGGGCATGAGAGAAAGAATGGTATGAAATGAAGAAGGGAAGGAGTGGATGAGCCAATGACCAATGACCAATGAACAACGACCAACGACCCATGACCAACCCCACAATCAGACCAGGGATGGATTTAAGTATCTCTCATGGGGAATCAATAACCTCTTGGCCTTCCCTAATAAGCTCAAGTAACCGATCCCCTTCCTTAGACAAAAAGGGTAATTAAAATAGGAAATAAATATGTATTTTCTCAAGCCCCCTCTCTTGTGGAATCATAGCCCATTATAACTCTAGTCCTTGTCCATCTAGCAACCAATGATGTGTTTATTATTAATGATGATAAAAAAATTACATTTCTTGGGCATACTGGCCCTTTAATAATTTTTCAGGCACTCAGGCCTTTCATCATTGTAACAATACATTATTTAAAATGGGGGTTCGAAACCCAGGGTGTTACATCCCCTCCCCCTTATCTTGGCACTGTCCTCAGTGCATATAAAAAATAGAGATCAAAATCTTAAATTTATTCAAAAATATGTGAGTACTCTACCAACATGGCATATTCATGCTCCCAGGTAGCATATTCAGGACCATAGTAGGTCCACTAAACTTTTACCAGCTCTATAACTTGATTCCAGATCATTTTTACCTTTTTTTCCAATACTCGTACTAGCTGAACTTGAAAGTCACTCTCCATCTCTACCTGAATCAAATGTTAGTAAATAACATGGTTAGGATCATGTACATATTTATTTAGTAAAGATACATGAAATACATTATGCAAATTCATGGAAGACGGTAATGCGAGCATGTATGCAACTGGCCCTATTTTGTCCAATATTTCAAATCGACCACAGAATCTGACTTCCATCTTTGTACAACTACCCAATTTCAATGAGATTTTCTTGGGCTTCACTTTCAAAAGTACATGATTCCCTACTTTATATTCTCTATCTATCATGTTCTTGTCTCCATAAACTTTCTTTCTATCCTGAGCTGCCTTTAAATTCTGCTTGATCTTAACCACCTGGTCTTCCATGTCCTTGAGCAACTCCAGCTCAAGTACCACTCTATCTGTTGGTTTTTCCCAGATTACTGGAGTATCGCATTTCCTACCATACAAGGCTTCAAATGGGCTCATTCTCTATGAAGCTTGATACCCATTATTATATGCAAACTCAACCAAGTGTAAGTAATCTTCCCACTTAGATGGCTTATCCATCCCATACATTCTCAACATGTCTTCAATTATTCGATTGACCCTCTCTGTTTTCCCATATTTCCAAGGATGATATGTTGTGCTAAAGTTTATATTTGTACCAAATCCTTTAAACAATCCTGTCCAGAAATTGGAGGTAAAATTTGTATCTCTGTCCAAGACAATTGTCCTAGGTATCCCATGCAACCTAGCAATTTCCTTCATGAAAATTTCTGCAATATTTGTTGTTGTATGCATTGTCTTCAAAGGCACAAAATGAGAAGCCTTTGTTAATTTTTCAGCCACCACCATGATTGAATCATGTTGCTTATTCGTTCTAGGTAATCCTGTGATGAAATCCATGGTGATCATTTCCCATTTCTTCTCTAGAATTGGCAATGGCTGCAGCAAACCCATTGGGTGCCTATGCTCAAACTTCAACTTATGACATTCCATACATCGGGCTATGTAATCAAGAACATCCTTCTTCATTCCTGGCCAAAAGAACTGGCTTCTTACTACTGTAATTATTTTCTAGTAACTAGGATGTCCAACATAAGGAACATCATGCATTTCATTCAGTACCAAATTCCTCAGTTCTCTGGAACTAGGAACATAGATTCTATTTTTATGCATGAGTAATCTGTCTTCCTTTATCTCATACTCCTTTATTTTCTGATGTACATCTCCTTGCTATAAGTATTCCTTTATCAAGATCATCTAAAGGAATATCTATAACAATATCATCTAAAATTCTTCTCTTCAAGTTTGACCGATGCATACTGACAGTAGTAGCATGCATGATATGCACTCTTCTACTAAGTGCATTGGCAACTTTATTCCCCTTTCTCTTGATATGCTTTATATCAAAGTCATATTCACTTAGAAATTCCATCCATCTTGTTTTCCTGGCATTCAAGTTCATTTGTTCAAAAAGATACTTCAGGCCAATGTGGTCTGTCCTTAATTTGAATTTCTTCCCCATAAGATAATGCCTCCACATCCTCAAGGCATGAACAATGCCAACAAGTTCCAAGTCATGGGTGGCATAGTTCCTCTCATGTTCCTTAATCTTTCTGGACTCATATCCAATGAAATGTCCATTTTTCCTGAGGACTCCCCCAATTCCTTCCTTACATGTGTCTGTACATACCACAAAACTTTAATTTGGGTCAACAATCTTTAACACAGGTGCACTAGTAAGTAATTCCTTCAACAGATTAAAATTATTTTCACACTTGAGTGTCCATTCAAATTTAGTTCCCTTCTTTTGCAAAGAAGTGATGGGATGAGAAATCTTAGAGAACCCTACTATGAACCTTCTGTAATAGCCAACTAATCCCATAAAAGATATGACATCTGACACATTTATGGGTGTTGGCGATCCTCTAATGGCTTCGATCTTCTTTGGATCTACTGATATGCCTTGCTTTGAAATAATGTGTCCCAAGTAATGGATCTTATTTTGATAGAAACAACACTTACTCAACTTGGCATACAACTGATGTTCTCTCAGTACTTGCAATACCAGTCTTAAGTGATGTTCATGCTCCTTTTCAGACTTAGAATATATAAGTATGTCATATAGGAATATTATGACAAACTTATCCAAATAATTTCTGAATATGCCATTCATTAAGCACATGAATACAGTTGGTGCATTGGTCAGTCCAAATGGCACAACTACAAATTCATAATGCCTATACTTGGTCCTAAAGGCTATCTTATGAATGTCTTCTTCCTTGATTCTTACCTGATGGTATCCTACCCTCAGGTCAATTTTTGAAAATATCTTTGCTCCTCTTAGTTGATCAAAGAGGTCATCAATTAGGGGTAGAGGATACTTTTTCTTTATATTGTACTTGTTCAACTATCGAAATTCAATACACAGCCTCAAGGTTCCATCCTCACAGAATGAGCACACCTTATTGCAGGCACATAGCATCAAAGTCTCACTCTGTAGAGGAAAGGAGATCTACGCACCTCGCTAGATCCTCCTTTCTTTTGTTACAACACAAAGCCTTCCACAATATATTACAACCACTTTCACTTATCTCTGCAAGTCTCTCACAGTATGCACAAAGCATCTATAAATCATACTTTCACTTAGCACAACATCACCTAGATACACTTAGGTGCAAATAGATGCATCCCTTACATTGCCTAGACATCTATTTATACATTACAAAAGTGGGCCTAAGCATGGGTAAACCCATGGGCCGACATTCCCATACCCTTTACATAATACCCAAAACCCAAAAATCCCTAAAAAGGAGTCGATATCCCGTGATATCTGCTTCATCTTGTGCTTCACCTTCGACAACCTGTCGAAGTCCCAAAATAGGTCAACATGACCAAGAACCCTCAAAAATTGGTCAAGGGCCAATAGGCCCCCAACACTCACCTGTGGTTCGTCCCAAGTCACTCTAGTCTGGGTAGTTCTACTTCAAAATCCTCGAGATTGGCTTGAGCTGCTTGGACTTGTTGTTGTACCATGACCTCCTATTTATCAAATTCTTGGATGACTGCATCGTTAACAGGTCCCTCTAGGCATTGTTCAGATGCGGTGACAACCTGTTCCATCTCTACTCCTCGACCTTCAATATCTGTGAACAATTGGTAAGCCTTATATTGTATAGGTTGGAGCCTTTGAGTTACTTCCATAAATCTACTCTGAATAGTGTGGATCTACTGCTGGGTGGTGCATTTCTCTTGAGATCGATTCATTCTTTCCATAGCTGACAGGGCCTTCAACTTCGCCTGTACTGTCTCGGCATGATGCTTCGATTCTTGGACCTACAACTCTAGTGCCTACAATTATGGATTCTCAGAGAGTTTCTCATACATCTTGGCACTACAATTACTCAACTACTTTCATTCTGTGGCAAGGGCCTTTAGTCTCTCAACTGCACTTTGGGTAGTGAATTCTCTTTGATCCCTTACATCCTGTAGAGTCTCGGGCACTGTGCGGAGCTCTAAATCTATTATGTGTTGTTGTATCTTCTGGATAGCTTATGTAAGATGGTCTACTTGGTTTTTGAATCAGTATTTTGCCTTTATTTATATGACTATCAAAGAGCGAAGTGCTCTGCTGACCGCTTCTTTCACTTCGAGTTGCTCCACAAGCAACTCTTATTTTCCTTGTCGCAGTTGCACTTTTTCTTCGTTGAAATTCACTTGGAGAGAAATCTTTTACTGTTCTACAGTGTTGCGTTGTTCTATAAGTATGTCTTGCACTTGCTTCAAGTCCTGGGTGGCTTTCTCAGTATCTTCTTATGCTCATCGAAGGCAAGCTTCGACTGTATCAGCTAATCTGTGGAGTTGGGTTGGTTCATCTCCCAACTCAAGTTCTCTTGATGGAAGGGGTGCAGTGGAGACTACATGATTGAAATGAAGTGCTTGTTGTACCCCTCAAAGTTCAGTCTCAATTCTATCATACATTTTCTCTTGTTTGGCTTCTTGTTTCTCAACTATTTCCAGTGAAGCATCATCAGGGCTACTATGATGAAGTCAAAATCATCAGAGGTGAGGATAGTCTACATCTTGGTCATGGTGGATTTTTATTTATTTTGGGAAGAAGGTTTCAGGGGAGAAACCTTCCTCTTCTTAAAGGGATTAGTCTCATCTCTGGGTGATTTTACTTCACCTTTATTTTGTTCATCTCTTGTGCCATTTATCTCTTCGCCATCATCCCCTTTCTCTAGTGATATGGAAGTAGTCTTCGCTGAGGTACTGCTTAAATATTTGGCTTCTTCAGTCTTCTTTTTCCTACTGGGTCCAGGTGTATCATGCACTATTTCTAGGATGTCAAGCTCAGATAGTTCGATAGGGTTTGTTGAAATAAGGAGGTCCATCGACCAGTCCTTAGTGATCTCCTCTAGGTCCTCTTCCATCATCTTGTAGTATGATTGAATTTGTTGCTTATGTTCATCGTCTTGTGCTGTAATGTAAATGAAATGTCGAACTATGTTGAACTTCATCAGGGGATGGAACTGATGTAGAGTGTTCAGAGTCATGCAAGGTTCATATTCTCTGGCTCTCTTCAGCTGAAGGTAATAGGTATGAAAAACATCATTCGACTGCCACTATTTTTTCATATCACTTGAATACTATACTGTAGAGAACTTCACGGCCAATGGTTCAAATGGATTGATGTCAGGGAAGGTCACACCTTCTGGAATCTCCTAGGCAATAAAGGCGATAAGGATCAAGAGCCAGCTAGAGTGAAATTCATAGCCTTGATCTTGTGCTTCTCTACAGTCTAGTTCCAACTGATTAACCAGATACTTCACCTAGTTCATCTGCAGGCCTTCTGCGCACTTCCCTCCGAGGTCAATGACAAAGCCGGTGACTTACGTAGGTTGGTTCTTCTTTACTAAATTTTCTACAATTAACTAAATTCATGTATGAGCAAGGCCAAGGAAGAGAATATCTGCATAAATCTTGGAAGGAAAAGAAGAATGAGAATTTTGATTAGAGGAGGAAAGTATATAGGAATGAGCCTAATAGAAATCATCAAGATTAGTATGCTAAGAGGGATTTCAAGAAAGAATATTCCTTGGGAAAAGAGGGAAGACCAACAATCCAATGTTGGGGATGCAAGGAAGATCACATGTACAAGGATTTCCCACAAAGAAAGGATAGAGTGAATACTATGCACAACATCCAAGAGGTTACAACAGTCGAAGATATGGGAAGAATCTATGCAGCTTTAAATGATCGAAAAACAGGAGTACCAACCCAATATGATCGAAGTGGAAGGTAAGATCATAAATCAACCTGTTTCTATTTTGATTAATTCAAGAAAAATTCATTTCTACATTGATCCTAAGCTAGTGGATAGATTATATTTGGAGAAAAGTAAACTTGGAAAATCAAGTTTGGTTCAGTTAGCCACTAGAACCAAAAGAAGAATCCATGATATGGTTAGAAGTTGTTCCATAAGTCTTAATGTCGTGAATACTAGTATTGATCTAAATATCATGCCATTGGGATCTT
The DNA here is from genome assembly GCA_032191745.1 of Picea mariana. Taxonomy (NCBI): domain Eukaryota; kingdom Viridiplantae; phylum Streptophyta; class Pinopsida; order Pinales; family Pinaceae; genus Picea; species Picea mariana. Next base: position 82,251 of record JASDQU010243107.1, read on the forward strand.
ACAATATTCTAATTGGAATGGATTGGAACCTTATAGGAATAGAGAATACAAGTCTCACTCCGCAGAGGACAGGGGATCTACGCACCTCACTAGATCCTCCTTTCTTTCATTATATCACAAAGCCTTCCACAATCTGTTACAACCACTTGCACTTAGCTATGCAAGTCTCTCACATTATGCATAAAGCATCTATAAATCATACTTTCACTTAACATAACATAACCTAGATACACTTAAATGAAAATAGATGCACCCCTTACATCGCCTAGACATCTATTTATACATTACAAAAGTGGGCCTAAGAATGGGTAAACCCATGGGTCAACATTCCCATACCCTTTACATAATCCCCAAAACCCAAAAATCCCTAAAAAGGGGGCGAGATCCCGCGATATCTACTTCATATTGCACTCTACCTTCGACAGCCTGTCGAAGTCCCAAAATAGGTCAACATGACCAAGAACCCTCAAAACTTGGTCAAGGGCCAACAAACCCCCAACACTCATTTGTGACTTGTCCCGAGTCACTCTAGTCTGGGTAGTTCTACTTCAAAATCCTTGATCTTGGCTCGAGCTTCTTGGAATTGTTGTTGTGCCATGACCTCCTGTTCAACGAACTCTTGGATGACTGTGCCATTAACAGGTCCCTCTAGGCACTGTTCAGATGTGGTGAGAACCTATTCCATATCTACTCCTCAGCCTTCAACCTCTGTGAACAATTGGTAAGCCTTATCTTGTACAGGTTGGAGTCTCTAAGTTAATTCCATAACTTTTCTCTGAATAATGTGGATCTGTTACTAGGCAGTGTGTTTCTCTTGAGATCGATTCATTCTTTCCACAGTTGACAGGGCCTTCAAATACACTTGTAGTGTCTCGATGTGCTACTTCACTTCCTAGAGTTGTGACTCTAGTGCCTGCAACTCTGGATTCTTAGCAAGTTTCTCATACGTCTGGGAATTGTGATTACTTAGCTACTTGCATTTCATGGCAAGGGCCTTTAGTCTCTCAACTTCACTTCGGGCAGTGGCTTCTCTTTGATCCCTTACATCCTGTGGAGTCTTAGGCACTGTGCAGAGCTCTAAATATGATATGCATTGTTGTAGCTTCTAGATAGCTTCTGCGAGCTGGTCTACTTAGTTTGTGACTCAGTCCTCTACCTTTATTTCTATGACTATCACAGACAGAAGTTCTCTGCTGACCACTTCTTTCACTTTGAGTTGCTCCACAAGAAACTCTTTTTTTCCTTGCTGCAGCTGCGCTTTTTCTTCATCGAACTTCACTTGGAGAGAAATCTTTTCCTATTTTTCATTGCTATGTTATTCTATAAGTACGTCTTGCACTTGCTTCAATTCCTGGGTGGCTTGTTCGGTTTCTTCTTGTGCTCGTCAAAGGAGAGCTTCGAGTGTATCAACTAATATGTGGAGTTGGGTTGGTTCATCTTCCAACTCAAGTTCTCTTAATGGTAGGGGTGTAGTGGAGACTGGGTGACTGAACTAAAGTGCTTGTTGTACCCCTCAAAGATCAGTCTCAATTCTATCATACATTTTCTCCTATTTTTCTTCTTGTTTCTCAACTATTTCCAGCGAAGCATCATTCAAGGCTACTATGATGAATTCAAAATCATCAGAGGTGAGGACAGTCTACATCTTGGTCATGGTGGCTTTCAATTTCTTCCGAGAAGAAGGTTTTGGGGGAGAAACCTTCCTCTTCTTAAAGGGGCCAGTCTCGTCTCTGGGCGATGTTACTTCACCTTTATTTTGTTCATCTCCTATGCCATTTATCTCTTCACCATCACCCCCTTGCTTTGGTGATATGGAAGCATTCTTCACTGAGGCACTGCTTAAATATTTGGCTTCTTCGATCTTTTTTTTCCTACTAGGTCTAGGTGTATCATGCATGATTTCTGGGATGTCAAGGTCAGATAGTTTGACAAGGTTTGCTGAAATAAGAAGGTCTATCGACCAGTCCTTAGTGATCTCCTCCAGGTCCTCTTCCATCAGCTTGTAGTATGACTGAAGTTGTTTCTTATGTTCATCAGCTCATGATGTAATGTAAATGAAATGTTGATCTGCATTGAACTTCATCAAGGGCCGGAACTGCTGTAGAGTGTTCGGAGTCATGTGAGGCTCAGATTCTATGGATCTATTCAGCTGAAGGTAATAGGTATGAAAAGTAGCATTCGACTGCCACTTTTTGTTCATATCACTCGAATACCAGAGTGTAGTGAACTTCAAGGCTAACGACTCAAATGGCTCGATGTTGGGGGAGGTTGCACCTTCTAGCATTTCCCAGACAATAAAAGAGATAAGGATCAAGAGCCAGCTAAAGTGAAATTCATAGCCTTGATCTTCTGCCTCTCTATAGTCTAGTTCCAATTGATTAACCAAGCACTTTCCCCAGTTCATCTGCAGGCCTTCTATGCACTTCCCTATGAGGCCAATGATAATTATGGTGACTTGCATAGGTAGGTTCTTCCTTACTAAATTTCATGCAATTAACTGATAGGCAAGGTGCACTGCACCATTATGGATGGAGGCTACCTTGTAGCCTCTTGTTCCCTTCTCAACATCACCATAGGTGTCCTTGATCTTCTGTGCTAGTGCACGGTCCATGGCTTTTCTGGGATAGAAATCCTATGGATCAGGTGCTTTCATACTTAACCCTGTGATCCTATGGATCAATGTCGGATCAACTGTAATACTGTGGTTTAGCCATAAGTAGTTTCCATGGTAGCATGAAAGTAGTAGCTTGACACAGGCATTGACTTCCTGGTGTCTACCAAAGTGTGGAATATTCATGACATTCAATAGGGTGGACTGTGCAAGGTTCATCGTCCATGATTGGGGGATTATCTTTGAATTCTTCTCCTTCATTCTGGTTAGGTACTTTTACGATGCGAGAATGTTATAAACTTTTCAATCTCCAAGGTTGAAGTCATTAAACTTCAATGCTACAATCTTATCCTGGTCTGTTCAAACTACACGTATCCTCTTTGGGAGGTACGCAGTAACCAAGGTGTACTTTAAATTTCTGGGTACACTATCAAGATTCACTACATGAGTCAGAGGAAAAATATAGGTGGGAAATATGGTCGGTATCATCTTTTCATTCACTAGGTCATCCTTGTTCTTGGTTCTATTTTCTTCTGATGGCCAGGATGGTCCGGCTCTGTGAGTAGTTGACGGAGAAGCTTGCACTGTTCTTGTTGATGAAGCTTGTACCCCTACCGACATTCCTCTCTCTAACATGACTCTTTCAGTCATCAGTTTGATTAGCACTTCCATCACTGATTATTCAACTACGTTGAGTTCTTCGGACATGTATGCTCGAGATTGCATATCTTGAGATCAAGAGAAACTAGTTACTGCAATGGAATAAGTGGCAATAACGAAAATATCATTGTGTAAAATCAACTTATTCTCCGGTCTCAGTTTCTCAGTTAGAAAAAGTGTTCTTGGTACATGGCACGACGGGATAAATAGGTAACTCGGTAATGGATCTCTTGCAACGGGTATGGAGACTTCATTAACTCTTTTCTGTCCATTATAGTGCGGTCCAATGGTCTGGTGACGAACCATAAATGCCTTTCTACCCATTTGGAGTGTTGGTCTAACGGTTATAATATACCCAATGGCTATACCGCTTCACCATGGCAAAGTGCCATGTGTCATTGTTCTGATATCTCGGCAAAGTTCCAATTTTGTAAGTTTTCCTTCTGTGAGGTTCCTTCTGGGTCCTTCTATAACTTAACTCTCTTCTTACTTAGTTTTCTAGCCTTATTTCCAGTGATCTTTGTCTCAGTATTCCTTTTTCCATTCTGATTCTTATCTTCTTTTTACATAGTTACTTCGCGCTGTTGAAATTCTTTCCTAGGATTTGAGGGTAATTTTTCTTCTTTATCTGGGATAGGTACTTCGATCTTTTGTGGGTCTTCTATTGTTCCTTAAACTTTGATATCCAAGTCTCTGGTGTTAAACAACTTTGATATGTTCTCTTGTTCTTCAATCAAGTGTGCGATCCTTCTAGTTATAAAATCTTTTAACTCTTCCTTCTTCTACTCTAAGACTTCTTCTTCTTCTCTCCTTCTGGCCTGATCTCTTTCAATCGAAGGTTTTCCTAGTAACATGGTAAATGGGGCATTTTTATCAATAAATTTAATAATCTCAAAATATTCCTTTGTCGAAGTTCCATTGGCATTCATAGAGATATGGGTGATCTTTCCACATAGGTTTATCAATTTTCCTCTAAATAATCCTATTCCTCCCAACGAAGGAATCATAGCAGGCTTCCCTAAAAGTTCCCAAGTTCTTTCTGTCATAATAGTCACCTGTGTTTCTTCATCTAGAACACAGTTAATGTCGACGTCTCCTATTCTTTCTTCAATTCATTCTTTTTCCTTGAAGATCTCTAATAATTTGACATGTTGGTGGTCATTTAGGGTTTCTTTCATCTGTAGCAATACCTTCTCTGATTCTTTCTGGGGTTCTTCCATAATCATAGTTTCTAGATCTTCTTTAGGGTTTTCTTATCTCATGTTCATTCCTTCAAGCTTAGCAATCATTCTACGGAAATCCAACACTTCATGGTTCATAGCTTTACAACAAAGACAACTAGGTCTTCTCCCAGGGCATTCCTTAGCAATATGTCCTAGTTTTCTGCAACTGTAACAGAGGGTTAATCCTCTCTTTATTTTAAATGATCCCCAACTTTTCTTGTACTGCACGCTAGACTCATAGTAGCTAACTTGAAAAAATTTATTTCTAGGATCCTACATCCATTTGTTAGTCCAAACATTCTTTCTATGCATAGGTATAACATATCTTTCACTATTCTTATCATATCTACTAATATCAAACCTTCTTTCATATATTAGTACCCTAGTTTTCAAGCTAGGACAGAATCTATCAAACATACCTAGATCCATACTTTAGAAACAAAAATTTCCACTTATCTTACATTTACAGAGCACAAAGCTTCCAGATCTAAAATGTTTCACTATTCTTACCTTTATCAGAGCACAGAGCTTGAAGATCTTACCTTTTTTCTTCAGATCTAACCTCTTTTCTTGGCATAGAGCTTCACAGGATGAGTAGAATACTATGCACTAGGGCAACAGATCTATGCACAGAGCTTCCACAGTTTCAAGTCAAATATTTTCACAAAGCTTCTTCTTCCTTAGTTCCCAAAAATCACAGTTTTAGGTCAAATATTTGCACAAATATTCTTCTTCCTCAGTTCCCAACAATCACAGTTTCAGGTCCTGACAATAGAACCATTTGTTGGCATAGGGGGAGACCCAGGGTTCAACGCTACAACAACACACCAACAAAACCCTAACTACTGACCCTTTTGGCAACACCTGCGATGCAGATGAAGTCTCACCCAAGGTAGAGGCAGTGGTGGTTTCAGGACTCCAGTGTCTACAACCTTAGTTGGGACATAGATCTGTGATTATAATACTTAATAGAGTACTTAGCACTGACAGTTCATCAGTATGTAACCAATTATAAGCACAAAGAATAAACAGATCTACCTATCTATATCCAAGCACCTAGAAAGTAACACATAAACACATCAATACATCACACAAAGTAGAGAAACACAACATATACATGGTTCACCCCCACCTTGGGGATAAGTCCACCAACTCTTCTTATTTATTATCTTCGATCAAGATTCTTATAGGCACAGAGCATACAAGTCTCACTCCATAGAGGACAAGAGATCTGTGCACCTCACTAGATCTTCCTTCCTTGCATTACAACACAAAGCCTTCCACAATCTATTACAACCACTTTCACTTAGCTCTACAAGTCTCTCATAGTATACACAAATCATCTATAAATCATACTTGCACTTAGCACAACATCACCTAGATACACATAGATGAAACTAGATGCACCCCTTACATCACCTAGACATCTATTTATACATTACAAAAGTGGGCCTAAGAATGGGTAAACCCATGGTTCGACATTCCCATACCCTTTACATAGTCCCAAAAACCCAAAAACCCCTAAAAAGAGGCCGAGATCCCGTGATATCTGCTTCATCTTGTGCTCCACCTTTGATAGCCTGTTGAAGTCCCAAAATAGGTCAACATGACCAAGAACCCTCAAAAATTGGTCAAGGGCCAACAATGCCACCACATTGCAGCTTTCCATGTAAATGGTAGGTGGCAATCCTGGCTTCCAGGTTGGACGAATAGTTATGTAACTGGAAATATTTCATGAGCCCAAGAAACCATGCTTCGATATCATATTTCCTTTCTCTTTTAGCCTTAAAGGAAGTTGGCTTGAGCTTCCTCAGCTCTCCTTGCAAACTATCTACCTCTTGTTTCCTTCTTTGGTGTCTGACAAGAGACACCTCTAGACTGCTTACGGGATATTCCGATGCATAAAAATTTCTTTCTGATTAAGGAGTTGAGTGGTGTCCATGAGCTCTACTATCACTTCTGGAATAACTAGCTCTTCCACGATCATCCCTTATTTCATGGAACCTACCTTCTTCCTCATGTCTTGAGTTTGAACCCTTCTTCGTTTGTCTCTGCAACTGATTTAAACTCTGCAACACTTGACCATTTATATTAATTTTCTCTCTCATCAGTCTCTCATTGTCTACTTTGTAGCTATGCACTTCCATCTTTAGGATTCTTACCATTTCTATTAATGTTTCCTTCTCTCCTTTTCCCTTGCATACATTGGACTCTATCTCTGCAGTACCAACTCTGGTATTCTAGCCTTCGGCCTCCTTAGATGTGACCTTAGGAAGTGACCTCACATAGATGCGGGATTTCGGCCATGCTCAAAGGTGGTTTGGAAGCAAACTACTTTTTTCCCTGCAATTCACCTCGAGCCACTACGTTTCCTTTTGCCAAAGATATGGTCTCGATTGCGGCCTGCCCTTGACTTCGTAAAGCCCAAGCACCTCTTGTCTCTGCAATGTGAGGTGACCGTTGATCTTGTGATATTGACGGTGCTTCTAAATAGATGACCAAGATCTACCTCTTGAGAACCAACAGCTCCAATTTATCTCTCCCAAATCGACAGTTTTCGTCTTTTCAGAATTTTGGACTTCAAAATTCTCAAGTCTCCAACTTTACTTCCCTTGAAATATAAGGGATTGTTCCATGCATCCTTTTGAATCAGATGGTGGGGAATTACCTCGGATGATCCGACGATCACCATTTACTTTGGGTCCTTACCTAGAATCCAAATATTCATGCATCCTATTCTCCTGATCTGATGGTTTAGGTCTACCTTAGATGATCCGATGGTCGATGTTTACTTTAGGTCCTTACCTAGAATCCACAAATTCATGCCACCTGTTCTCTTGATCTGATGGTTCAGGTCTACTTCATATGATCCAACAATTGACGTTTACTTTAGGTCTCCAGCTCTCTGAGCTTCAGGAGTTTCAACTCTCAACTGAAAACTCTTGGAGTAATTTCTATGGAGTCCACGATCCATCGCCACATAGTGAAATAATGTAAGTGGACACGTGGTCCAATTAGGAAGGTGACACATGTCATGTCCTATCTAAAATTTCAATCATCTGCATGCTCAAAACTTACTGACACATGGCACACATCCCATGTGTCCATGTCATCCTTGGTGACATCCACAAGCCACATCACTTCAAAAATCATGGGCTCCACATCACCTCCTAGTGACATCATCTTGCCCCACCACTTCGGCTCATCGAGCTTTAGGACTTCAGGAGTTTCCACAATAGCACACTTCCAATTATCCTGGACTCTGATTTCTCAAACTATCCAAAATACCACCATGTGTCTCCCTTATCGGATGACCCATATTAACCCTGGACTTTGGGACTTCAGAAGTTACCGCTACAAGGATCAACGACTGCCATTCCTTCGGGCCTTCGGACTTCAAAAAAATCAAACATCAACTTTTCCCAATTTTTTTTATCTGAATCTCACAATCTACTAACGTGTGTCTCCCATGGATCGACGGCTATTATTTCTTCGAGTATTTGGATTTCGGAAATCTCAACTTTCAACCTTCGCTTTCCCCCGAAATGCACAGATTTATGCTGCGTTTCCTCCTTGATCAGATGACTGAGATTCACTTCAAATCTTTGGGGTCCATAAATATCAATTCTCAACTTCTCCTCGCTCGCTCTTTCCTAGAGTGCATTCACCCAGAGCACATGATCAGTTGACACATTTCCTCTTATGAATTGACGGTCCCTAGCTACTTCAGCTATTCAGAGTTTCAATGATTGAGCACTAGCAAGTCACATCACTGCATTCTTTTCAATTTGTGGGGGCATGCATCGATATTTTGGAGTAACCCACTTTTTTCCCCACAATTCTCCTGATGCTGACACGTAACCCCTTAGTGAAACCGTGGTTTGGATTGTGGGACCACCTTGGGAAATTATCTCCTGTGCAACTTGGTTCCCCACAATGCCTTCTGTCCATTGATCTCACTCTCCAATGGGATATGATGGTTGTGGCCTATTGGCACACAAGGGCAGACCCAGGGTTCAATGCTCAAGAGCACACCAACAAAGCCCTAACTAGTGGCCCTTTTGGAAAAACCTGCGAAGAAGATGAAGTCTCACCCGAGGTAGAGGTGGGGTGGTTGCAAGACTCAAGTGTCTACAACCTTAGTTGGGACACAGATCTGTGATTATATTTCTTACAACGCACTTAACATCCATCTATTTTCTAATATACATCCCTTATTATACTTCGCAGTTAGCACAAAGCATCGCAGTATGTACTTAGATCTAAGATGATTCAACACTTAGCCTTGGAACAATATATTAGCTTCAACATATCGAGCACTAAGCATTTTATATATCAGACTTAACATTCATTCATAGCTCATAAACACAAAGCATAACAAGATCTATCTAAACATATCAAGGTATTTAGCAAAGAAGAGGCAAACACATTAGGTCGAAGCACAGAGCACAACACACAGATTTACCATGGTTCACCCCCACCCTAGAGCTACGTCCAAAAAGTCTTCTTCTTTATTATCTCAGTCAAGCAGTTTACAGCAAAGAGCTTCAACAGTCCTCACTTCACATAGGAGAGAAGATCTGTGCAGCTCACTAGATCCTTCTTCCTTGCACTTCAGCACAAACTGTGACAACTTGAGC